>JAWNNM010003273.1:600000-762271 GCA_035044965.1 Lordiphosa andalusiaca
AAAAAGACAAATTAAAGTGGATTATGAAAGGAGAGTTGTATGTATGTATGTATGTATGTATGGGAGTCATTATGTACACACATCTGTGTATGGAACTGCAACTGGTAACTGGCTGTGCTTTTGTCCCTCTGGCCGAATGTGCGTGTGTGTAACATTTTTTTTGTCTTTCAGAAATTGGTGCAAAAGACAAAGGGAAAAGCATATAAAATAATAACAGACAGCAGACGACGATGACGACGACGACGACGACGCCGACAACGACGACGACGACGGGCCAATGACTAAATGACTGACTAAGTGCCAAGAAGGCAAAAGCTGGGACTAAATGCGAAATCGAAAATCGAGAGGCAAAAATACATATATATATAAAATACGAGTGCGGTCCTCCGCCATCGTCGCTCATTATAAATTTTTTTAATCGGCCAGCAAACATCAAAGATCCGTCTGCCACGGCAGCAGGGAAGCAGATCCTTGCCAGCCAGTTTAAATATTTAAAACAAAGTCGTCTGTCTCCTGTCTCCGTCTTTCGGCCAGAGCACATTCCAGGCGCTTGCCTTGCTCGCCTCCACCTTCGACTGACTGCATCCTCCATGGTCAAATTTTTTTCTCGATTTTTATTTTTTTTTGTGTTTTGTTACCTGTCTGCCGGTCTGCGTTTTGGTTTTCGAACTGTTGGCAACTGTTCGTATTTCACCTGGCATCGGTCATTAAATGCCCTCAAAATGCATCCAACAAAAGAACTGCAAAAATAAAAAAAACAAAATACAAAATATGTATAAAAAATACTAAAGACATCGAACAACAACTTCAATGAGAAGTTGGAGGACAAGTTGAGCGGAAAGAAAGAAAGAAAAAAAATACAAAAATGACCATGCTTCAACATATTTTTATTATTATGATACAAATTGTAAAATATTATGCTCGATTAGGCGGTGGGAATGAGCTGAAAATTGATGGAAGAGAAGTAAATAAAACGGCATTGACAAACATTCAGCGTGTTGTGCCAGCTGAGGTCTTTAATAGATGAATAGCTTTAGATGTAAAGTGCCACGCGCAGGGGGCTGCAAGTCCTATGAGTTAAGATGTCCCCATTTGTGTTACGTTTTGTATATGAACTAATAGCCTATTCACACTGAGCACATCTAACATTCCACATCCTGATATTTTTGTTTTGTCAAATTATTCAGCGGATCAGTGGCTCTTTGAAATGCGTTGCGTTGGATGTTGGATGTTAGATGTGCTCAGTGTGACAACCCTATTAGGCAAGTGAAAAGAGAATCAGTATACTTTTTCTAAGAATCTGGCGCTCCTTAAACATTTATTTATTATCATTTTCATTATTTCATTCAAACATCTTCGTCTTTGATTGAACTGCATCTAGAGAAATTAACAAATTATTTAAGTAACAAAACTAATATTTCATCTTTTCATATATCTACCTTTGTTTATTGCATCCCTGGGCCATCATTTACATTCGATTCCATGCCAGAGTATAAAGATAGTATTAGATTACGTGCAAACGATTTCCGCTTCTTAAATTCCTCCTTCGATAATAGGCCCATTTTGTATTTCTCACGATTGGACACAATGCTCTTCCTGGCTTCATCCTCAACCAGCTTCAGATTTGTTGGCAAACTATGATGTTGACGTTTCTTCCCAACCGAAGGTACACTCAGCCATAAATAGATGGCCGAAACTGCAACGGGTACGGCTACAAACATAATCAGTAGCATCATCTTGGGTTATATTTTTATTGTACAACTGCTCCACAATATTTTCCAAGTAGAATGAGTTTCGAGTGAAGGACGTAAGCGAATGAAAAAGCATAGGCACACTTTGTCGGCTAAATGAAAATCCAGCAAAAAAAAACTAGAGAAATGAACCAGCGCAAATCGATGACAGGAAATCGAGGGATCTAGTTCGATTATTGTAATGAACCATTGTAATATGCCATCTCCAAAACTCAAATTGTCATCTCGATTACTTTCCCGCATTATATTTTTAAATAACAATTCCTTGGTGGTGTTTGATTTATACTGGTGAACACCGCCATAGATTCACCTTCAAATACATTTTTATACCCTTGCAAAGGGTATTATAATTTTGCCCAGAAGTTTGCAACGCATAGTAATATTCATTTCCGACCCCATAAATTATATTATATATATTCTTGATAAGGGTGACGAGCTGAGTCGATTGAGCTTTGTCCGTCTGTTTCTACGCAAACTAATCTCTCAGTTTTCAAGCTATCGAGCTGAAATTTTGCATAGAGTCTTCTTTTTGCTGCACACTACTAATTTGTCGGAACCGACCGGATCGGATGACTATATCTCATAGCTCCCATAGAGACAATCGGTCGGAAACTAGTTTTAGTAAGAAAAACTTTTTTCTTTTCCATGGAAACGTCTCCAAACTTTGTAATCGTAAGTTTTCTATGTTTTTTTATAATGCTACTTAGTTTTATTAAAATCGAACAACTATATGGTATAGCTGCCATACAAAAGATAGGTCTAAAAAACAGTCTTAGTTAGAAAAACTTTTTTGTTTTTATTGGTAGCATCCTGCAATTTTGTATTTGATTGTTTCACTTGCTTTCACATAATTTTACAAATTTTTGGCCAAATCGGATGACTATATCATATGGCTCCCATACGAACGATCGGTCGGAAAAAGAGTATTTTTTGAAATTACTTAAGCAAGCACTGGCAAGGGTATAAAAACTTCGGCACAGATGAAGTTAGCTTAGCTTTCTCGTTAGTTTTAATTCAATGAACCGGCCGGATTGGATGACCATAACAAGTACCTGCCATAGGAACGATCGGTCAAAAAGCTAGTTCTAGTGAGAAAAACTTTTTTGTTTTGTATGCAAACGTCTCCAAATTCTGTATTTACAAGTTTTTTCGAAATCGGACTTCTATATAGTATAGCTGCCATGGAAAAGTAAGGTTAGAAAAATAGTCTTAGTACGAAAATCTTATTTGTTTTCATTGTGAACCTCTTTAAAAATGGCATATATTTATTTTTTAAGCTTTCACACAATTCTTCAAAGTTTGGTCAATATCGGATGACCATAGGTTATAGCTGCCATAGGAATGATCGGTCAAGAAACTAGTTCTAGTGAGAAAAACTTTTTCGTTTTCGAAAAAAACGCCTCCAAACTTTGTATTTCTTAGTTTGATATGCTTTTCCATGATTTCACTAACTTTGGTCGAAATCGAACATCTATATAGTACAGCTGTCATACAAAAGTAGTGTCAGAAAAGTTGTCTTAGTGAGAAAAACTTGTTTGTTTTCAGGGGAAATGTCGTTCAAATTAGTTAGAAAAACGTGCTGCAAGGGTAAACAAACTTCGGCCGAGTCAAAGTTAAATATCCACTATTTTTCAGGGCTAAAATCTAAATTTTGGAGCGATTTTGGCTATTTTTTATGTGAGTGTACTAGGTAAGTCTTGGGTATTGAGTTCCCAATGAGCTTGATCTAGAAAAACTGGGTATGAGATGTTGTTATTTGACAACTCTAGTTTCAAAATTTATGTTTCTTAACAAAAGTAGAATTTTGATGCACTGTGCTACATTTACATAACCTTAAGTTGCTTGGGTCTTCTAATTAATAACAGATGTATCCATAACAGATTAATATTAATGTACAGCTGTACCGTTTTTGAGTCCCAAAACATTCGAACTCTTAATGTACTATTCAAATGTCTTTGAACAATAGTTTTGTTCTATTTGGTGTCCAACTTTAAAGTTTTTCTCTTAAAGATGCTTTATATAAAATGCTATAAAATCTCTTTGAAAACGGTTTCGTTGGCTGTGGGAATCTCCCCTTCGAATCCCCAGAGCGCCGCCATAAAAATGTATCATAATCACCATCATCGTACACAACGACTTATATTAACCTGTCTTCGGTGTAATTCTCCATTTCATTAGTTGTCCCGCTGCCGTCCATGTGGCGAGAGAGTGTACTATCTAAATTTCCAAACCGAACAAGCTTATTAAATACGCAGCACGCTTATCGCCCCAGAAGCGCACTAATTCCAATATAAATAGCCTCGACTTCGATTCCGAGGCGGACTTTGACAGTGGTGGCTGCCGCTACACATAACAAATGCTATCCAATAAAACCAGTCCGATAACTGTTCATAGCCGATTAAGCCAAAGCGGCACGCAAAGGCCTGGCCAGAGAGTCCGAGTCAGAAACAGAGTCAGAGCCAGAGGTAAAGATGCAACAGTTGTCGCTCCGCTCTGTGTGTTTTTTGATGAGCGTGAAATACAACAAAGTTGAGAACAACAGCAAAACAAGTGTGGAAAGGGGCGGGGGAGGGGGACGTGTGGGGAGGGTGAAGCGACAGTTGTGTTGAAGGTGGCCGCTGGCCACTGGCCACTGGACTGCCTGTGTCCAGTTCTTGGCCTGCTGACAAAACGATCGTAAATAATTTTTATTTCAACTTTGCAAGATACGAAACTAGTCTGGCCGAGCAGAGCGGTCGGCTGAGCGGCAGAGCGACAGAGCGACGTTGGCAGCAGCAGCAGCAGACCGCAAAAAGAATTTAAGAAAGTTTTGCTCAAACAAAAGGAGTGGGGCGGGGGGTTAGCCTCCGGCCAGGCGACTAATGATAGCCTTGCCTTGGATTCTGGACTGGATCAGAGCACAGGTGAGCGCCAAAAACCAAAAGCCAAGTTGTTGCCAGCTCCAAGTTTGCATAGATCATGAGCTCCACTCTTGGCCTTGCCTGCCCGGGGACGTGTGACCTGTGTGTGTGTGTGTGTGTGTGTGTGTTCGTGTGTGTGTGTGCGCGCGCTTCTCTTGTGTCAATGGCCGCAATGCCAAGACATATGGAGAGGCTGGGGACTGGGGACTCAATCCTGGGAGCCGTCGCCGCAATTGAAATGAAAATATTCGCAAATTGGCTGCGCCCTGCGATCACCGCGCGATCTGTTGCTCCACCACACCCCGCCGCTCCACCACACTCTGCGCAGTCGCCACGCAAATCGTTGGTCGCTAAGAAAGAGGTTCGTTCCGCATCGTTGGCTACCTTGTAGGGTAGCAAAGGGTATGTTGAATGTGGTGGGGTCACTTCTTTGCCACTCGTTGAAGGGTGTTTCCCCTCCGAGGGTATTTGCAATGTCCACCCTTTATGTTAAACAAATGGAGGATCCTTCTGCTTATCGTTTGTTGTGACGCTGCCTTTGGTTGCTGTTGGGTGTTGTTATTGTCTCGTGTGTTCTGTGAATGTTTTCATTTCCAGGCGACCATGTCGATTTATTTGAATTTAATCTCTGCCTTTAACATGCTGCAGTTGGTTGTTGCCCGGTCGTTGGTTTACTGTTTGGAACTCTTGGGAAGCGGTTTGGCATTCCATTCGTTTGATTATTACGGCCTAGAACTTGACTTGTTCGATCGACACTTAGCAGCTAAAGCAGAGCAACCGCAGGCTAAGTTGGCGCCCAACGTGGGGCAGCCGCTAGTCGACGACCGCTCAGGAATTTGATTTATTTTATTTGGCGTTAAAAATCATCATCATCATCATCGTCGTCATCGTCATCGTCATCGTCATCATCATGATCTAAGCCAGAGAGAACCATGTGTATGTATCAGCCATGGGACACGGATAGCTCAATAGACAGAGAAAAAAGCAGGCAGCGACAGCGGCAGCAGCAGCCGCAGCTTATTAGATGAAGGCATATAATAAAAGTGTTGCGACTGCTGTGTGCAGGGTAAGTAGGGGGCGGGGAGTGCCCACAAACCAGTTGGAAAAAGTTGGCAAAAAGTACAACAACAACAAAAGCAAAGCAAAGCAGCTTAGATGCATTTTTACACAGTCAAGTCTTCGGGCAGGTTTCGTCGCCGTCGCCGTCGTCGCCGCCGTCTCCGTCTCCATCTCCGTCTCCATTTCCATCGTTCGTTGGCTTTAATTTTTCCATTTGTTTTGGCATTTAAAAATGCGCTTCCTTATGTTAGCCCAGGCCCAGGCTAGAGGAGTCATCTTGGCCTTAGCTCTTGGGCACCGAATGCAAAAAGAAAAGCCATTGAATTCCTTGGGTAGTATTGACCCCGGACACCGGCAATAGAATTGAAGCTGAATTCTAATGATGTTCTTCTTTTTTCTTTTTTTTTTTTGCTACTGTTGTTTGTGGTTGTTGCTCCTTTCCGTTTGTCTCACTTAAATTTATTAAATTTATATTTTAACAGCCTTTGTTGTTGGTGCGACCTTTGCGTATTTCCAAGAATTTTTTAGGCAGCTGCTTCCTGTGACCGAAAAAAGAATCTGCATTCACGCGGTGTGTGTGTGTTTATGTAAATATTGAAGCTTCAAGATACAGAAAATCCACTGATGACAACAACAAGACATGACGATGCGAATGATCTTTTCATTTTTGAGTTATAGATTGAAATGGACAGACTGTCGGAGGATGAGACAGAGAGAGCGAGAGAGGGAGAGAGGGAGTGTGTATGAAGGCGTTTCGCAGTTGGCAGATGAGTTGCTTATTTCTGTGAGGCAAGTCAGTCAGAAGCAAGCATCAGTCGTATTGCAAAGGAATTATCATGCAACTGTCGACACTTATCAACAAGAGAGATAAACTTATTACTTAAACTCTACAGGAAGTCCAATGGAAAGATCTGCAATCTGATTGACGGAATGATATGAAAATACTCAGGGCTGAGATAATGAACTGACTTTCTATTAGGCAAAACTCTTGGCAAATCAATTAAAAATTACCTATAAAATTGTACGGAAAAGTTGAATTTTTGTTAAGAAATAGTAATACAAAAAAGTAGCATTTCATGAAGGAAATACTGAGGGTCGTTATTATATATTCCTTTTTTTTTGTGCCTTTTACGCATTTTCCTAGGTTATGTTTAAAGTGAATAGTGCCAAAACACAAAAATCCACTTAGATTTCCAAACATAGGAACACTTGCCTTAAAAGTGATTGCAAAAAACACAGTGTGACCGTTCGTTTATGAACAAATAAAAATAGATTAAAGTTAACTTCTGCTCGGCCGAAGTTTGTATACCTGTATACAAATTTGAAGGTCATTTCCACTACAAACAAACAAGTTTTTCCCATTAAGACTACTTTTCTGACTCTATTTTTCTATGACAGGTATAATATATAGATGTCCCATTTCTACCAAACTTGCTGGAATCAGGGGAAAGCATAGAAAACTAAGAAATACAAAGATTGGCGGCGTTTTCTTTGAAAACAAAAAAGTTTTTTTCACTACAACTAGTTTTTCGATCGACCCTTCCCATGGCAGCTATAGCCTATAGTCATCCGATTTTGACACAACTTTGAAGAATTGAGTGAAAGCTTATAATATAAAAGATATGTAAATTTTAAAGAGGTTTACAAAGAAAAGAAAAAAGTTTTTCCCACTAAGAAAATTTTTCTAACCTTACTTTTCTATGGCAGCTATACTATATAGATGATATATCATGAAGAAGCATAGAGAGACGTATAGAAAAGACGTTTGCATTCAAAACAAAAAGCTTTTCTAACCATTACTTGTTTTTCGACCGATCGTTCCTATGGCAGCTATATGTTATAGTCTTCTGATACGGCCGGTTCCGACAAATGTGCAGCGTATTTGTACCAGAAAAGTTCGTGCAAAGTTTGGTCGCGATAGCTTTAAAACTGACGGAGAAGAATATTTACGTGTTTACTAGTATTCTATGCTTCTCCATGAATCTGCTAAATTTGGTCGAAATCGGACATCTATATAGTATAGCTGCCATAGAAAAGTAAGGTTAGAAAAATAGTCTTATTATGAAAAACTTTGTTGTTTTCAATGTAAACCTCTTCAAAATTGCCATATATTGATTTTATAAGCTTTCACACAATTCTTCAAAATTTTGTCAAAATCGGATGACTGTGGGTTATAGCAGCCATATAAATGATCGGTCGAGAAACTAGTTTCAGTGAGAAAACCTTTTTTGTTTTCGAAGAACACACCTCCAAACTTTGTATTTCTTAGTTTGCTATACTTTTCCATAATTCCACTAAGTTTGGTCGAAATCGGTCGTCTATATAGTATAGCTGTCATACAAAAGTAGAGTCAGAAAAGTAGTTTTATTGAGAAAAACTTGTTTCTTTTCAGTGGATATGTCCTTCAAATTATAGAACGTGCTGCAAGGGTATACAAATTTCGGCCGAGCCGAAGTTAACTTTCCTTTATTTTTGTTTGTGTGAGTAAAAACGCACTCATTAGAAGCTGTTGGGCATTCCTGCCTTAAACTAAAGTCACAATCTCAGGACCTGTAACTCAAAACAGGAAACAATCATCCTCTAAAAACTAAACGTTCAACTGTTTTAATAGTACTTAAAATTAGAAAATTTCAATTAAAATAGTCTGATTTGAGGGAATAAGATGCAGCAGCTGGTAAATATCATTTCCCATAAAAAGAGTTGGATAATAAACCAAAATGTAAGATTTGTTAAAAACAAACTTAAAATAAATTTATTTTGGATAAAAGGTGCCTTGCTGTGCGATTCAACTATTCTACTTTTTATGTGTATAACATAATATTCCACTTGAAATTCGTTTGATATTTGCCTTTTCCAATTTGATTTCACCTGTTAAATTGTTCTCTGTTTCTCTGAGAGGACAATGTCAAGCTGAAAAGCGTTTGTATGGCCTTGGCGGAGGAATGTTGTGTGTGGGCAGGGCAGACGCACTCTCTTCACCCACCCGTAGCCAGGACTATGGGTTTGAGAATTCTTTTGTGTGTGTGTGTGTGTGTGTGTGTGTGTGTGCGTAGAATATTATTTGGTACACACAGACAGACGTTAGGTTTTTGTATTTATGGGTCGAGGCTACTCGTAGACCGTTAAAAGAGGCGAAGGTTAAGCTGGGCGAAAGGTGGGCGAGCTCTAATGGTTGGTTGGCTGGTTGGCTGCTTGGGTGAATATAACTGGCGAAGGTTGGCAATAAGCCTCCTACGCCGAAGGTTAATAAATAGGCATGACAACAATTTATGTTGCCTACATCTTGGGGCGCTCAATTTGCTTACCGAAAATCTATGTATTGCCAATGACGTCACAGTTTAAGACCATGACGTCAGTATGCCAGGCTGTCATTTAAATCACCCACACAGCGTGGTTCTATAAATAGCCCAGTCGCTCTTTCTCTTTGGAGAAATCAATTGAAGTGCGGCCAAAGGCAACCCACCCGGCTGACTCCCACAGCTCAGGCTTAACTCATGCAAGTAACAACAAAATAATACACACAAAAAAAAGGTCAAAGGTTGTGTATACTGGCTGGCTGGCAAATTGTAATGAAATTGACATTTTGCTGGACGCGCTGTAGTAAGGAAAAGTAATGGAAAGTGGAGGAATTGCATTTAATTGGAAGCGTTTTTTTTTTAGCGTTGCGTATACGCCAGGTGGGTCGATGAAATCAAGTGTAAAACTGAAGAATGTGGATGTGGATACCGATATTTCATATTCAAATTAATCTAAGATGTCTTCAACATTGACTTTTGTGAACGATTTCTTGGAATATTTGTTTTTATAAAGCAAAATGGGGAGATCTCTTATCTGTAAAATTGATCCGCATTTTTGGAAATGTCTTAAAGATATGCAAAATAGACGTACAAATGTAATTTTCTTAACTAAAAATGCACAAATTATTGAAAATCTAAATTTTTCTACTAAAAAATGTTATATTTCATTCAAGAAACAGTTTTTCCTTCATATTTTGAAGCTTATATACTGATCAACTTGGGGCGCCACCTCCACTGTCAGCATGCGCGCCACCTGTCGCCAATTTTCTCTCCTCGTCAAGTTGCCCACCACAACCACCCCCAACACCACCCCCATCCCCACCAATGCCACCACCACTGCCAATTCCCAAGAGCAATAAAAGCCGCACGCATATCACCTCCTGGCAGAGTTTTCCCTTCTTCTTGGTTTATTGCCTTTTATATTTTTGAAGCTGCTACGCGCGCCCACATTTTACAATGGATTTCTCAGTCCTCAGTGCTGGGTACACTGGGTTTCTCCAATCTTTTACTCTGTTGCCTTCCTTCTTTTTTTTTTGTACCCACTCAACGGTTGAAAACGCGACACAAATTGCCAACGTTTTTGCATCCTTTGCCATATTTCTTGTGTATATATACAGACACACGCACACGTGCCTGTATTGGTTTGTATGTAGGTGTGTGTGTGTGTGTGGGAATGGATGAAACATAATTACATATTGTGCGCTGTCACTTTTGGCGCTGGCGTTGCTGCTGTCGTTGTCCTCGTCGCCTGAAACAATGACAAAACCCAACACAATTCTCGGTTTCCTCCTCCTCCTCCTCTGCATTTACTTCCTCATTCATTTATACATAAAAGGGGGAAGACCACCAAAGCTTCCCATTCCATCAACACTTTTTTTTTTTTTTTTTTTTGTTGTAATTTATGTAATTATTAACATTTTCGCTGTTCGGCTGCTTTATTGTTGTTGTTGTTGCTGTTGGCTTTGTCACTCCGTTGACATTATCGTCCTTGCTGTCATTGTTGTTGCTGCTGCTGCTGCTGCTGCTGCTGCTGCTGCTGCTGTTGCTGCTGCTATTAATGTCGTCGCTGTCGCTCTGTTGCTATTTTCATTTAAATAATAATTTCATTGCAAACGCCTTCATTGAGATGTCCTGAGGCGGGTGTGGGCTTCATCTAAAAGTAGCTAAATTGGGCAGGAATGGGTTAATGAGAAAAGTGTTTAGTTATTGATGTTTGGAGAGCAACGAATATTACCGTTGCTAGATAATGGAAAGTAAAGTTTTATGACAATTTGATATATTAACCAACACTTTTTGAGTTTTACACTGTTTACCAACACTAAAGATGATGGAAATTTTGATAATTTGTTGAAATAAAACACTTATGCATATTTTATACGTTTTTATCGACACAATGCATTACCTACAGACACTTTTTTCGTTTTGTAGTGTTTACCAACACTACAAGTTAAAGAATTTATATAATAGCTTGTTGAAATAAATCAATTATGATTATATTATAATATCATAACCAACTCACAGCAATTTTAGACTCTTTAAGCTTTGTTTGGTTTAGCAACACTTTAATTTATTGTAGTATTTACCAACACTTTTATGATTTTACTACTTAGCAACACTAGAAAATGTTATTTAGGGCTTTCATTTCATTATTAACTTGAGCATATATATAAAAACAAGTTAGAGTTGGATGTACCATAAAGCCAATAATTAGGCAACACTGTTTGAATTCAACACTGACAGGTTATGATTACTTACCAACACTGAATTTTATATTTCTTTCTTAATTTTGCCTATACATTGTAAAATAAAATTAGAGAAAATGATTTTATTAATCAACATAGCTGACAGCTTTTTGAAATAATCACTTACCAACACTAAACTAGTAACAGAACTGTTTAAATGCAGCTGTTTATGTATTCAAGGCTTACCTACACTAAATATAAAATGCTGTTCTTGATAAAATACTATTAAACGAAGTAGTTTATTTTAAGATATTAACCAACACTGGCTAAGAATTGTGTCATACCATTTAACAGCACTAAAAGACACACTTAAAATCAATATTTACCGAAATTAGATGCTATCTTCATTTTAAGTTAGTTTTCATCTCTCAAATAATTGCCAAAAAAAAATGTTGATTCCCTTTAATAATTATATAGAAATTTATACTCACCCACAAGCACACACACACACACACACACACACACACACTCTCTCTGCCCTGGCATGCAAAATCTGCTCAACTAATGAATTCAAGCGTATTAATTATTACGCATACGCCACATTGTGCGAAGGCCGTGGAGCACACAAGCGGCAGCAGCCCTTGACACCACCTCACCTCAGCTCAACTCGCCCCAAATCCTACCCAACCTTAACCCCCCCACCCCCGCCGCCCCCACCGCATTCCCTTCCCATTCAAGAGGCGTAAATTGTGCCAGGCGTTTGGAGTTCGTCGTCGTTTTTGCTGGTGATGCTTCCTGCGCTTGCCGTTTAGAGGCTGCCAAAAAACATTTATACAATTTTGCACGGAAATACACATAGCCACCCACCCATACACACATTCACACACACACACACACACAGATACATATACATGCATGTGGCACAGCGCATAAAAGTTTAAGCAGAGCAGCAAAAATGCCAAAAAGTTTCAACACACACACAGAAACACACAAAAAGCTAGAGAGAAAACCGAAAAAAAAACAACAAATGCCAAGAAAAATCTATGAAATGAAAATTAAACCAAAAAAATAAAGTTTTGGTGGCTGCGGGGTTGAGTACACCTACAGCTGGTACCATGGCAGGGTAATATAATTTTATCATTGCAAATAAAATGAAATATTTTTAAGCTAAGCTAACTTTACGAAACAGTTTTTGCAATTTCTGAATCGAAACACAAATTTTTTGAATATTTTTGGTTCTGTTTTCAAGTTATAAAACTAGGAATCCTATTAATATATCTCTTCAGAAGATCGCTATCAGTTTGGACAGGAAATAGGGATGCCTCTAAGAAAAGTCCATACCTCGGACTGTCCTTTAGTCTTTGAATGATAATCATGAATTCTAAATTTTAGATTTTTGATTTGGGTTTATATTTACTTTTAGTTGATCGATGATTAGTAATCGCTGCATTCGGAGGAATGTATGGCTTCTTTAGAACACACAAACGGCATCTGATAGATACTTCCTATCTTAAAAATTCTACTTGGGGATAAATGGAAAACCAAGGATGGGACTCTAACTTGAGACTACGGTTGAAGTAACTTTACGACATGGCTTTTTCTTTTGCCATTCTTTGCTTAGCATTCTTTGAAACTTTTGGGAATTTGTTTAGATTTTGATAGTCTATCCAACAAACCATGTAAAAAGTTCGCACAAAAAAGGTGCCTTAAGAAGAACTGGCCCCTGAATCAGTCTTAAGTTGAGTATGGTGTCTCATGAACTCACTGATCTTAAGCCAAATGTTGTTAAGAACTTGAAAAACTTTACTTTTGAGCTACTCTTAATTCAGAAAATATTGTTTATTGCCAGGGTATTGCGAGTTCGTTACAATAACGACCGTTCCATTCTGCCTGTGGGTAGTAAAAGTTAAAGTTTTCCTTTTGGGTGGGTGGGAAAAAAGCAGAGCTGGTGTATGTGTGAGGATGGCAACTTTTGGTGACATGCAAGCCAGGCCATATGAGTGTGTGTTGCTGTTGTTGTTATTGTCGTTTTGCCTGCCACATGGCACAATGGAACTGGGAGCTGAGTTGTTGTTGTTGTTGTTGGGATCGACTGTAACTGGGGGCCCTTGTTTCCACTTGCTCCTACGTTATCATTCAGCGCGCAAGCTGTTTGCTCATTGTCTATTTATGCAAACATACATACATACCTACACACACACATATATACATACATACGTACGTACTTATGTGTGATGGTATGAGGGGGGAGACACACACACAGAGAGAGAGAGAGAAATATGGGCACGTAAGCCAACACACAATGTCTGAGCTGAAGTTTCATTTTGCTGGGGTGGGTGGGCAAAATGCACGTGTGGCAGACAGAACAGTTACAATTTGTATAACGGCACATACTTGCGCCCGTGTGTGTGTGTGTGTACTTTGGCATATCCTTTTCCTCCCTTGGCCCAAGTGTCCTGTGTTGTCTATATAAACGTTGATCCCACAACTACTGCTGCATGCAAAACAGACATCAACAGACCAGGCCACACCTCCCTCAGGTGGATTAATGAGGATATTAATTTAAAAACAAATTTCATTGATTTAACTTTGCTTTTTATTCGTACTTTCTTTTGACCCGCAAAATCGCACACAAAATCCTCTATACTCAAACCCCACAGGCAGCCAACCAGCCAACTGGCATGTGTACCAGTCCCAAGTCCTGTCCTGCTCTGCCACTTAGCTCGATTTTTCTGGTTCATATCCTTTACTTGGTGCTTGATGCTGTTCGCCTGGCATTTTGTAAGCACAAATTTTTAACATTTCTCTACGGTGCATGTGTGTGCGTGAGTGTGTGTGTGAGAGTGAGTGTGTAAGTATGAAAATGCTGTCAAATTGAAGAGAGATTTTTGCAGAAAAGAGTAAATTGTGTAAAGAGAAATGTGTTTTTCTTAGTCAACTAATATTTGATAACACATTAAGGCATTATTTTCAATTGAGTAGCCATATAGACAGAAAAGCTGTGCGCTTTGTTGTTGTAGCTTTCTTATATTAATAATGTATTTTCCTTTATCTATTAAAACATCATATATTGGACTAAACGATATATGTATAGAGTCCTCAAATATCGATCCTTGTTTCTAGAAACTTCATAATTCTTTTAAAAGAAAAGGTTTGCTGTTCCAAAACTAATAGCAACTTGAGTAGGGGACGTCCTTACAGTAGTACAAAATAGTCGAACCGATCATGCATCATTATCAAATATTTATGTTACGATTAGAAGAAACGAGGCAGAACAATAAAGACTACTACAAAGTTCTTTAAGCATGACCTTTCGATCCAAAAAAGTATCGATTATCGACTATAAAAACATTGATTTATCGAAAGAATGGGCAGATAATTCCTATCATCATCGACTATCGATTGCCGTAGAGTCCTTGCTGAGTGACATTAATTAAAGGCTTTAAGATAATCAATCGACCTTCTACTTGTTATCAAACAACAAGCCTTTAACAAATGAATATTATAATGAAAGTTTTGAATAAATGATTGCAAAAAGTAAGTTTAAGCCAGCAATCGATAGCCAATCATAACTTTGTTCGATTCCTTATCGCAGTTATGATAGTGATATTTCGCAATTGAAATCGGTAATCATTATATTCAACAAAATGTTCACATGACTGTTTCCTTTCGAGTTCCATCAAGGATTTACATAAAATCATAATCAATTTGGGACAGATTTTGTAGAAGATTGAAATATTAAACCGTTTTTAGTTTACTATCTTTCTCCTATACAAATATCTACTCCTTGTCCAGCTTTTTGAACAATCGTGTTTGTATAGAGAACAGAGGAGGTTCACATAAACCTGAAATATAGGGAAAACTTTGTCATTCTAAAAAAGATTAAGCTTAACATTTAAAAGAGCTCACAGACTAAGAGAAAACCGCACTGAGAAAATAAATGAATTAATTTCGTCCTGTATGGCCGGTTGTGGTGCATCGTGTAGCGTGTGTGTCTGTTATTCAAGAGCATCTAATGAAATGTTGTTTCCTTAATAAATCCATCATAGGCTATTGGCGCATGCTTTAAAGCATCTAGCCGTCTAAAAGCTTTTCAGTCTATGCCGTTTGGATTCGGCGTTAAGCTGTAGGTGGCTTTCTGTTGTATACAAATTAGAAGCCTACAAGCCAAGAGATGGAGAGAAGCTCATCTTGGGCTGTGTTAAGCCAAATATTTGTATTCATATGAAGATTTTCAGTTTCAAATCTTCAATAAGCCAAGAAATGGTTTATCTTCCCTTAGATCTTGATGTTAAGAGCGGTTTGTATATAAGAACCAAAAATACTTTATATATGCCCATTAAATTCTTCATCTTTAATCTAAAACTAATGTTGAAATGTCCTTCAGCTCATCCCTGTTTGCATTGAATTTCCTCCTGTTGTAGTCTAATATCAGCCTCGTTTAATGCTTCAACCAAAACCAATTTATTTTTAAATCTATCTCTAGTTGTTCGTGAATTAAGAAGTTCTGTTCTCAAAAAAAGTACTCGCTCATTTTTTTCGATCTTATTTGTGCATGCCAAGAACGATGTATATTTTTAACTGAAAAACAAAATGATCTTAATCTTAAAATAAGAATATAATTTTATTGTTTTTTTTTTTATAAATTGTTAAGGGTAATCTTTGTATGTAGCATCGATGAGTTTTGTAAGTAAGAATTCTTAAGATCGATTGATTCTTTCAAAAAAACTATATTTTGATTAGATAAATTCCAGAACGATTGTTAAAAACAAGTCCTTCTGCTCCTTTTTTAGAATACCCTTCACTTAGTGTGTGTTTTCCTTAATAGCTTAGCTTAGTTTTGCAGCTTTCCCAGGTAGCAAATTCAAAATTTCCGCATTTTCTGTCGCATCTTACCAAGATTTTGAGAAATATAGGATAATAGTCTGAAGAAACTGTGAAACTGTCCAAGTCAAATGTCCAACCGGCACTAAATATCAAAAACTTTAAGTAAATTCCCCCCATTTATCTACATAAAGTTGAATTTAATTCAAGAGATTCCTTTGACATTTAGTTGGTTAATCTCAAACCACAAGCCACAAAAAAAATAAAACTCTTGAGGGAATTTCTTCTTCTCTGTTTAAATTTCCTGCATGATTTTTATGGTCTTTTGCCGGTCTTGCTTCGAGTTGTGTGTGTGTGTGTGCGTGTGTGTGAGAGCAAGCGAGAAAGATAAGTTTCCTTTTTTCATTTATGGGGCGAACGAAAATTTTTACTGCTGGCAATTTTGAACGTTTTGCTATTTTCTAGTTTGCCTTTTGGCTCGTCGGGGGTTTTATGCGTTTTCCAGGTGGAGGCAACACAACACGCAACGCAGGATTTTCAAAACCCACAGCATAAAACATCAGTTTCACCTACAAATCCTGCCCCTCTGACCACCCTGGCCCCCTTCTCGGTCCCCCCAACCCAGCTCAGCTCAACTTTACGAGCACTGAATACGAAATGGATTTGGCCAGCCATCCCCTACCCAACCCTCCTTGCCCGCACAGAAGAGAAAGCTTGCCGCGTGAAATTGCCACTTGCTATACAAGCTCCTCGCCTGTTCAACTTGGCCTCCGTCATGGCAGTCGGGTCCGGGACACAGAGTTTGTCAACGCCCCCACTGCTGTGGCTCCCTCCCATAAAGTTTATTTCATTTTCGCGCACATTGCGTACGCTGTCACTGTTAGTTCGCCTCGCCCCTCACAGCGCCCCCATTCACTGGCTGGAAAACAAAAGCGTACAAAAACTGCCAGCGTCATCGTAAAAAGAAAACACTGAAAACCGAAAATCATTTTCACCATCAAACTCTGCAAAAAAAAAAAAAGAAGAAGAATAAGAAGGAAACTGCAACGGAGCGGGCGTGGGCGTGGGCATGGGCGTGGCAAGTTTACTTTACTATATGTGCTTGAGTTTGCCTCTTTTTGTAGCATACTTTTATGGGCAGTTCGTTTTTTGGAATTGCAATTCCCTTCGCCGCTGCCCCTTTTGCTCTCATTCTCTTTCTCTCTCTCTCTCTTTTAACATTTAACCAACAATGAATGAAGCAACAAAATTATACAACAACAAAAAAGTCCAAGCGGAACATACGCAACGAGGCAAAGAGCCCAGGCAAACAAAAATATTGTATAAACAAAAAAAAAAAAAAAAAAACGAGGAAAAAAAGGACACGGCGCACAAAGAAAAACAAAAAAAAAAAAACAAACACGCCCACACACAAACAGGCTGACAGAGGCGACAGACAGCAGGCAACGCAATCAACAGCAGCAGGCAAAAAAAAATATGCAAAAGAAAAGCTGGGAAAATCATAAAATAAGTAGTCGGAAAAGTTTATCAATTTTGCAAGCAAAGAGGCGACTGGGACATGCCCTATTAATTTGACTGGATGCTAAGCGGGAGAGGACATTATTTTCAAATTTTTAGAAGCTTCCTTCGAGAGTGTGGTGGACTGAGGCGCACATATAGATGAATTTGGAGCAAGTGTTAGGTAGTTTTTCTTTACCAATGGGCCACTGAAAAGACACTTCTCTCGAAATCACAGCTGGCAAACTTTGAATGTATTAGAGAGAGAATGTTATCAAAAAGGGAGACTCTCGATATCCTTCTATATGTGGAACACTACAACTTCCAGAGTGGCGACAGTTCACAAGTTTGTACACCGACGAATATTCTGGCCTGACAGAATACCAAATTCGAGCTACATAATAAGCAGATTGAAATGGAATGGGATGAGAACGATAAAATGAAGCCCGGTTAACGGAGATGATCGTACTCTTGGAAGATCCAAAGTATTTTGGAAGTGAGACAGCCCCTAGAGCAGAGTAATGGATCTCGGTAAATGCTGGGAAGAACTCAAAACCAAGGGCAGCCACAGAGTTTATTGAAAGCGAGTATCGGCTGCTGCCTTATGTTCATCATCTGCACTCCCTTGAGTCCATTTTATTCAATTCAAAAGTAATTAATTGTCCATATTCGCATATCAATCTCTGATATTACCATATCATTTGAGCTGAATTTGATCCTATTGGAAACATGTTTCTTCTTTGGAAGCAATTAAAGTGAAAGTAGCAGCGCATCTCCAGAATGTCTTGTAATTGACTTGTTTTCATTAAAACTTAACAGATTGGAAAAGGATATCTTTTAAAATTGGTCGCTAAGTTGGTGAACACCTGAGCTATAAACTACAACTACCCTTACTATTCTCATTACCTTTTTTCATATAATTAAAAGCCCCTCCTGATTCCAATTTTGCAGTAAGCTTCATTGTGAAATGGAATTTTGGTTATTCAGTGAAGAATAAAATTTAAAATGGAATTACTTTTTCAATTACTTCAATACTTGTTTCCGCAAAGGGTAATTAATCAGTAGTTGTGCTTGAAATGCTGAATTATTATGAAAATCTTTGCTGTTTTTATGCTTTTTTATCTAATGTGAGGAATAATTAGTACAAAAATATAATTTTCACTTACAATTACATGAATAGTTAAACACCACTACTCAAGTAATTGAAAAAGTAATTAAATTTTGTAATATTCCCTAATTAATCGCAATTCCAAGTATCTATATGTAAGGTAGAATAATTGTAATGAAGAAATGCTTTTAATTGTAATGAAATGTAATTGATTACCCAAAGTAATGATTACATTACAGTTCTAACAGTTCAAGTCTCACTTTGTTTGCATAATGTGGCTACATTTTTTGTTTGTATGTGGAATCCAAGCACTATTATTGATCAATTTTAGTTGTGAAATGAAATTTAAATTGTTTTTTTTTAAGTACCTTTCAAAATGGGTATTATTTACCATCGACTTCCTGTCCTACATTCCTTTCTACCATATCCTCAAATTTCAATACAAATTAAAGAGAGATTTCTTTCTACATGCGTTTTGCTCTACACTATGCTTCTTCAGATAGTCCAGTTACCTTCAGTATCCATTTGCCTTGCACACAAAAAGCGGATCTCGCTTGCAGCAACAACAACAACAACAACGTAAAAAGCAAGCAAAAGCAAAAAACAGAGTAAAAAAAAAAAGCAGACGAAGCAGTCAGCCAAAGCCAAAAGCTGCCGAGGAGTCCCACACACACACACACACACAGAAGAAGGCAACAGTGCTGCCAGCGAGAGAGAGAGAAAGAGCTGGACGGAGGGAGAGTGTGAGAAAGAGAGAGACGATGGAGAAATGTTTTTTGTTGTATGTGTATTGTACCACTGGGGCATTATAACGTTATCCTTCTGGTTATGTTTCCGCTTGCCTGTCAAGCCCCAGCGACGACGACAAGGCAAGAGGAAGGTGAAGCGGCAGGATGAGAGTGGAGCAACAATGGCTGACTGACTGACTGCCAAGAGACACACACACACACACACACACACAGAGCTAAATGCCAACACCCAGGCAAAGTTTATTTTTTTTTTGCTGTGTGTTTGTATAGAGTGGAGAAAGAAAAGCGAGAAAAGCGTGGCACGAGTGCAACTTATTTTTATGAGCCTCACACAGATACACACAGCGTTGGCTGCTGCTGCTGCTGCTGCTGCTTCTGGCAAGCTCATAAAATTTATAACACAACGTCCTTGCCGCTTCTTGGCTCCTTGCGGCTTTAGCTCTTCCTTCTCTCGCGCCGTCCCTGTCGCTCACTTTGTGTGCGTGTGTGTGTGTGTGCGACTTATGTTTGAGTTTGTCTCGGTGTGTGTTTTGCTTTTTCATAGCATTTTATGCTCTTTGTTGTTGTTGTTGTTGTTGTTGTTGCTGTAGTTGCCGCTGCTGCTTCTCGCTTCTTGTTAAAGAAGATTTGCCAAAATGTCTTAGCGAAGGCAAAGCGAAGCGCACTGAAAATGCCACCCACTTAAATGCTAAGTGCTGCAGTTGGGTGTGTGCGTGTGCAGGGGGTGTGTGTGTGTGTGTGTGTGTGTGTGTTTGTGGTTGTGCCAGAGAGTGTGAATGCTTAATAATGCATATATATGAATTTTCTTTGGTAAAAGTGGCAAAAAGCCAATCTCAGATTTGATTTTCCTTTGTGTTTTGGTCTTTTTCAATGAATACCTACAAAAAATTATGAAATGTTTGTAAGGACTTGGAGGACTGGCTGCTGAACTGCAATGCAGCTGAATGTCAAACTGATTTGCCTTTGAATGAAGTAACTAGCTTAATAACCGACTTTGCTGGGGTTTGAGAAACTGTTTGGTGTGTGCCATTAAACGACCCCTGGCTGAACAATGAATTGAACCAAGAACTGAACCATGAACTGAACCATGAACTGACACATGAACTGAACCATGAACTGAACCATGAACAGAACACTGATCTGAGCCATGATCCAAACCAAGAACTGAACCATGACCTGTACCATGAATTGATCCATAAGCTGAACCATGAACTGAACCATGATATAAAGCATGAACTGAATTATGAACCGAACCTCATAAGAAAGCTAAGATAACTTCGTCTGTGCCGAAGTTTTTATACCCTTGCAAAATACTCTTTTTACCATTTTCCGAACGATTGTTCGTATGGGAGCTATATGATATAGTCATCCGATTTGGCCAAAAATTTGTAAAATTATGTGAAAGCATGTAAAACAAACAAATACAAAATTGTAGAATGCTATCATTAAAAACAAAAAAGTTTTTCCAACTAAGACTGCTTTTCAGACCTATTTTTTGTATGGCAGCTATGCCATATAGTTGTCCGATTTTAATAAAACTTGGTAGAACTATAAAAAAACATAGAAAACCTACGATTACAAAGTTTGGAGACGTTTCCATTGAAAAGAAAAAAGTTTTTCTCACTAAAACTAGTTTTCCAACCGATTGTTCCAATGGGAGCTATGAGATATAGTCATCCGATCCGGTCGGTTCCGACATATTAGTAGTGTGCAGCAAAAAGAAGACTCTGTGCCAAATTTCAGTTCGATAGCTTTAAAACTGAGAGACTAGTTGGCGTAGAAACAGACGGATAAAGCTCAATCGACTCAGCTTGTCACCCTGATCAAGAATATATATGATTTATGGGGTCGGAAATTAATATTTCTATATGTTGGGTATAAGTTGGGTATAATGAATGTGAAGAAGATGGCATTAACGTTTGATAGCAAACCTGGGTATCACGACGAAAGCCTACTGATGATAGAATCGTGAGATACAGTTCCTTATGATGGAATCTTGCCTTCATCCTTATGACTTCTGCTGTTCTTGATGTCCTGTACTTTTCTACAGTATTTTCCAATTTCTTTGAACATTTTCTGTATCTAAAATTTCTGCTTTCCAACTGTTGTTTCCATCAATATTGTACCATCTAACCCTTTCTTGGAAAAAACATCTTCCAGCTACCTTTTCTTTATTGCATAAATCAGTCAAGAAAAATGGTTATAAATTCGTACCAAATATTCCGGTAATATAAAATCCACATAAAACTAATACCCAAGTGATTTAGTAAACAAAAATCCTCGCATAATTATAAAATATTCTTTCGAATTGCCAACTTAATTTAGTGAAAAATACTTGTAGTTTCAAAGCAAACTTTTGCCACCCGAAAAAAATGCATGCCAACTTCTATTTTTTCATTCATTTTTAATAGTCCCTTCCATATTTTCACATAGTACACAAACAAACTCAAAAAAAAAAAAGAAGGGAGACCATATTTGCCTCACTCGACGTATACGTAATTTGCACAATATTGCGTATACGTTGCATTTTGTTGGCAAGCGAGGAATTTTTCTTTTTTCCACTCATGGCTTATGTAACCAAGAGGTGGCAAGAAGAAAAACGGAGAAGGCAGTGTCAACAATGTGCAAGGCGGAAAAAAGTGAGCAGAAAATGAGAATGAAAAAAAAAAAAAAACCCCGAGTGCAAGGAAAACATAGTTCAACAGGGAGAAAACTGTGGAGAGAGAGCGAGAGAAATGTGGGAGATGGGGCGTGTCAAGCCCAAGCAGTGAGCGGAAGTTGAGTTACAAAATTAAATTGATAATTTTTTCTACTTGTTGGGGAAATAAAGTGAAGAAAGCACAAAAAGTTGGCGGAGTGCAGTGGAGGGGGGAGGGAGTCAACAATGGCGTCGTTGTCCTCGTCTTCTGTAATGTGCACCGGAAACGCTTGAAGTACATTCACATGCCAGGACAAAAAAACAAAAAAAAAAAAAGGGAAAAAACGAGAATCTTCAGAGTGCACAAGAAGCCAAAAGGAAGCTGCCAGTGCACTTTCTGTCTGTGTGTGTCTGGTCTGTGTGTGTTTGACTGAGTTGCTGGCAAGGACAACAGACGCCAATGCACTCTCTGGTAAGAAAAGGCTGAGAGAAAAAAAAAAGGGAAGCTCATTGAATGTCTCTGGAATGTTGCAGCCTTTGTGCTGATGATGGCCGTTCGTTTCCTTGTGGTACCCGCTGTCAGTCAATAATTTAACATATCAACTTAAAATGCTCGCAAAACCAGAACCTGATGAAGTGAGGCAAATCTTGGAAAATAGTTGAGAAACCCAAGAGGGGGGGGGGAGGATGGGGAAAGCTCTTGCAATGTTCCATGTATATAAGTATGTATTTAGCAGTCGCCGCTCTACATCATCGTTTGTCTCCCCACCCAACTGCAACGGCTGTTAATACGACAAAAAGCAGGCAAAAGTTTTTCCGTCTTCTTGCCGGGCGCCCCAAAAATGCAGACAAAGTTTCCTTGCAATGTTTTCGTAGAGGGAGTTTAAAAAAGGATGCTGCTGCTGCTTCTTGTAAAGGAGTCCCAACAGCAACAACAAAGCCAGACAAATTTAAAGGCAAACCCAAAAAATAAAACTAAAAATAACAAAAAAAAAAAAAAACCATTAAAAAACCAACAGCAGCTTCAACTAGCAAAAAGTTTTCTGCTAAAGAAACTAAATGAAATTTTCATGTTTTTAACAAAAAACAAAATGAGAAAGGAATAGATAGAGATAGAGAAAAGTGGGTATATATATGTGTGTGTGAGTCTGTGTACGTGTGTGTGTATATAAGCATCGGTATCAGAGCTCGAAGGAATTGTTTGATGATCCTGTTTATATAAATAAATACAAAAAAAATAAACTGGAAGCACTTAGATAACAATCAAATAAGTTTTCGTACCCAAGACCGGGCACTACTTCGAATTACTTCGAATACTAGGGAAGCTTAAAATATTTATTTAATCTTCTTTACATATTTTTCAGTTGAATTGCTTACTTATACATAAATTTGTACCCACAATTTTGTCAAATTTGTACCCGTTTTTTATACCACGACTTACATTTGCCATTTTGAAGTAAATGTACTCCTAATTGGTGTTTTTTTTAGAAGGTTTTAATTCAATTCGAAGAAACCTATACAATTCTCTATAAACTCATTTGATATACATCCAAAATCGAACGGAATTCTGTACTTTTGAACTATTTCAACTCTATTTTATGAAATTTGTGCAAAATAATGTGTCAAATTTGGGTAACATTTTGACACATGAATTTTGTGAAGAAAATATCAATTTTATTCTGTTTGATAGAAGACCCCTTCCAATCCTCTATAGACTGAATTGGAATACAACCAAAAACTAGCTAAACTCTCCACTTTTGCACTATTTCGACTCTATTTTATGAAATTTGTGCAAATTAATATGTAAAATTTGCGCAAACAAATTATGTGACAAAATTTGGACACATAATTTTTGTGAAAGAAAAAATACATTTTATTCCGTTTGTGGTGCAGTGGGTAGTGTGTGGTAGTTGTGGGTTCAACATGAACGGAACTTTAAGAAAAGTATAATTTTTTTTCTTCATATTTATCCAATCGGTCACATTTACCAGCAAGTGGCACCAAATGTGAAGCAACAAGCCATGAACTTGCTTCTAAAACTTTGCCGTTTAAAAACCCCGCTAAGAATCAGGACACTTTCTTATTTCTAATGCCAAATTATATGCAAACTATAGTTGACTTTGCTCAAGTGAGGATAAGCTTCTTAGCCCATTATACATAAGGTTATACATAAGGCTAGTGAAATTTGAGCTAAAGCTTGTGCATATTATTTGATCAAATTTTCGACTTAATTTTTAAAAGAAAAGAAAAATTTGAAAATGTGTTGATGTTATTTAACCGCAGTACTTAACCAATTTTTGACTCTTTTTAAGTTGTGCAAACTATTTTGGGACAAATCTTTTAAATAGGACTTTATCAAATAATAGATATTTAGATATTTGCGAGATACATACAAAAATATTTAGTTTTGTTACACAAACTCTTGAATTTGTTAACAATTTTTTATTAAATTGGTGAAAAAAGCGTTTTATAAACTTTTATAATTTGTTGGAAAATTAATTTTAAAAACAAGAAAGAAAGTCGGTCAAGCCCGACTATAACATACTCTGTACCAAGAATATTTGTCTTTTGATCATAACTTGAAAACCGTTCATCCGATCTTCTTCATTCCTTTGGCGGATCGATAGGTTATCCTAATAACTAAATATGTACAGAAGAAACAAGCCATATATCTTCAAAATTGTGGGAGATATGAAGATATTTTCTAAATTGCGGTGGCGGGAGGGGGCGTGGCCAAAATTGAAAATAAACTTGATCTGCCTGCAGACATAAGAAGCATATGTCCCATACATGTCAAACCTCTATCTCTTACCATCTCTGAGATCTGTGCGTTCATACGGACAGACAGACGGACGGACGGACATGGCTATATCGACTCGGCTGTTGATGCTGATCAAGAATATATATACTTTATGGGGTCGGAGATGCTTCCTTCTGGATGTTACATACTTTTGCACAAACTTATAATACTCTATGTACCTTCGGTACAGAGTATAATTAATTCTGTAAATCCTAAAATTTGCATCTTAAATATGTAAAAACATTGTTTTACCATTATTGTGAAAAATATTTGGCAAAAACTATTAAATTTGGTAAGATTTGCTGAAAAACTATGCTTTTACTTAACAAATTTTGTATTCGCAGTTAAAATAAGCGCAAATTTTGTTTGTCTAAGAACCAAAGAGTTGGACAAATTTTTTTATCAAAATGGTGTTTAAATTTATTTGCAAGTTCTGAAAACATTGCCATAAATTTTAATACAGATCTTTAAATGAGTAATGTGTGTCGTTAAATAAGTGCAAATTTATTTGTCAAGATTGTACCAAATATTTGTACAAAATATTTGAATAACTGCTTTCTCATGCTAAGCTCTATAAAATGAACTTGATTACTTTTAAAGCTAATATTCCCATACTTAATTTCTGCTGTACAAACTTAGAATGGTATAAAACCCCATCACAGACTTTGCTGAGATCAAAGTTTAAGGGAAGCTCACTTCTTCTGCCATCTGTAAACCATTCAAAATCGGATCATTTCCAGCCCAGAGCCTCTTCAATTTGTAGGGCCCCTCATTTGATAATTATATTAAAGACTGGGTCACACACAAAACAAAACAAAAACAAAATCCAAAAAACCAAAAAAACTGAAACCTGAATCCGAAGTCAAGTGAAGCTAAACAATAGAGTGTCTTCACTTTAGAAGCCATTGGAGAGACACCCCCGCAGCAGCATTGGCTGCCAAAATTAGCATAACTTGTCATAAGTTGAAAAATCTCATTAGGCAAAAGTTTGTTTTTCAGCATTTTTCGATGTGTTTTTTTTTGGCAGCCTCGAAGTCTGGCTGACTGGCGTCGTCGATCATTAAAAAATTAGCATTTATGGAGTCGCATTGAAAGCTTTTTGGATGTGCTTGGCTTTTGGTTCCGCTTATTGGATTCCCTTCACTTCTGCACTACAAAATAATTTAAAGCGCCAATTAATTTGCATATCTAAACAATGCCTACACCTCCTCCAACTGCGCCTCCTCTCACCACTTGCCGATGGTGAAACGCATTCCGTTTTCTTCCGATTTTAACATCAAATGGCACCGCAAAAGACGGGGGCGTTTTGGTTAATAAACTTAAACGATATCGATTAATTTGCATTTCCTTTCAGTATAAAAACTTTTTGCTTGTAATTAAAACGCCAAAGGTGCCACGCCCTTTTGCTTTCTATATGGAAAAATGCGAAAGAAGCAACAAGGATTGAGAATGTTTTAATGTCTGGCCAAAGTTCTGGCAAAAAGAAAAGAAGTCAATGCTGAGGAGGACAAAGTTTTATGGAGCCAAAAGTAATAGGCAATGGCGAAGTATAAGGTGGGGAGTCCTGGGAGTGTGGGAGTCGAACACGAAGGCATGGCTGGAATATTGAAGCAGTCGTAAGTAGCATTTAACAGCCAACTTATGGCCAATGGCAATGGACAGCTAGCTGGAGTACAGGAGCAGGAGCATGGGCAGAAGCTGGAGCAAGGCAAGTCAGCCATGAAACCCCGTAAAAAGTTTTACTAGCAGCAGGCCAGAGCGTGTGTTGGAGAGGGGGGAGCGGGCGGAAGACTTACCACCCAAACTTGCAATCAAATCTTGTCTGTGCAAATTATGTTGCACACTTTAAGGGGCAGCCAAAAGTACAAAGAATGGTGAGTAAGAAAAGTCCTACAAAAATATACAAAGAAATCTTTGGAAAAATTGTACATATCAACTAGACTAAATAAAGTTTTACAATTTGCAGAAATGCCGCTTTGACTTATACCGAAAACCTTCTTGAGGGATTTGAGAAGAGAGCATACAAAAAGTGGCTATCCAAAGCAAAGAGAATGATGCCTGCATGGAAAATATGTCTAGAAATTCTCCTAGATCACCCCAATTGAGTATAAACATCACAAGAACTGACCACAGCACATGACCGAGAAGATATTAACAACGTACACATAAATACGAGGTGAGTTCAAAACCCTTTTTAGTTTATTCATGCACTACCCCTTACCCGGCTTTCGCATCTCCTATTTAAGCGTGTACAATTACATTTATCAAATCCTCATAATTACACTAGGCAACAAAATTAGACTTTTTCTTTAGATTAAAGACTTTTTGGTGATTCTAGATGGTTTCGGGGTGCCGAGCACGACTATATATTCTCAGAATCGGTTCATCGCTTCTAGACTTATAGTAATTTGAGTTATTCTCTACCTTGTGGTCTAGTGTAATCTAAGCTTATATGAAAAATTCCTAAATTGCAGCTCGTTTTAAAACATCCTTTTGGCATAAGCGTGTCTCTGAACCTCTGCTTCCTCCTCCTTTTCAGCAGCTCTATGGGAATCGACGTGCTTGGCAAATTGCTGCCGTCGATTGTTCGTCTGCTCCAATGTTTCTGCAGATCTAAGTCTAAGCTACTGCTACAGCTATCTGCTCTCCAGCTCTCTGTAGTTGCAATGTGAAGTGCAATTATCTAGTCGATTGCTGCCCGATTCGAGTCAATCGCACTGCATTTAGGTTTGTCTGGGAGTCTCAGAACGACGCTGGGTTGAAATGTGTTAAGCGAATTGCTGCCGTCGATAGTTCGCCTGCCATAAAGTTTCGCCAGCTCTTCGATCCGCTTGACCTTTGGGATTAATCTGAGCTCCGATTGCAAAAAACTTTCTTGACTTTTCATTGTACTCATTTCTCTTGAGCATTCCGTTTTTACGGTCAAAATTTGGAGCACTTAATTATATTTTTGGTATACAAAAACATTCCAAAAAGTGATTGATAATCTTAAACCTATTTGAAAAGTCATCTTATTTCAAAAACCGCTCTTCTTTCAAAGCACTTGGAATCAGCTTATATTTCACAATATAAATTGAACCCACACAAGAGCTTTTTAACATACTGATTTCGTAGCTTCAGTGGGGCAAAAGTCAACAACGACCAACTATAAGATACAAATATCTGCTTCTGTGTGTGTCTGGCTTTCTATTAAAGATTAACAAAACCAATTCTTGCTAGAATTGATTCTAATTTAAAAACACAAGCCAAAAGAGTTCAACTATTTGGGCCTCCCTGAATGTTTGCACACTTTTCCATAGAAATTATAATTAAACAATTAATAGAGTGAGGCGTTTTGCCATTTAGACTAAATATAGTTGTTCAGTAACAAAATTGAATTCGTATTTCAATTGCTTTTCATTTGAACAAATCAATGGGAAACATTTAAGATTGAAATTTAGACAAAAACCGACTGATTAAGCTAAAAAAAAAAAAAACAGAAACGAACTATTTTTTCGGAGATAAAAGTGATTCATTTAGGGCCGCTTTGTAATCTACTACATAGTGCTATCTGTCACATAAACCTACAAATAACAGAACAAAATCTTAGTTTATCCGACACATAGCAGCTATATAGAAGATAAGAAATCGGCCTTTAGTTTGATTTCTATGAAAGGAAGGTTCAATTGCGAGGAACAAGGACAAGATATCAAAATTGAGAGTGGCATATAAAAAAGCGAAGGTCCCACAATGTCTAAAAATGTTGAATATCTTAACTTCTATGAAAAATATCCAGGTGAAAACTAAGGAGAGTTTCATTAGTAAACTCTGAAAAATCACAGAAAACCATTTGACACTTTGCATTGTTAGATTTTCAAACATTTTATCAAAGTCCATTTACACTTCATGGAAAAGTTTTTGGTATAGGGATTTCTTTTTTATCTTTCAATGAGGTTCTTGTTAGTCAGCGATTTCTTGCTTCAGCTCCTTGGCGATCGGTTTTCTTCATTAAGGTTTATTTTCTACAATATCTAATAGTTTCAAGTAATGAGACTGTATAAAGATTCTTAGAAACCCTCTAAAAATTGATTTTAAAATAAAAAAACACATTGATTCAGTCGTTCAACGAAATAGAAAACCTAAACACTTATATAATAATGGCTGTCACATGCCGACGAAATCATAAAACTCGATAGGTCATATAAAAGATAGATTGCTAATTTTTTGACCACAAGACGTGTGTGAGTGTGGGGGGGGGAAGACGCACACAAAAAGTATCGAAAACCAAATCACAAATATAATAAAACAAAAAAAAAAAACCTTTTGACAAGTCAAAAAGCGAAACGAGATGCCGGGCGTGGGATGAAGCTCTCTCTCTCTCAAAAAAAAAATTGTGCACAAAAAACAAACAGAAGATGAAAGAAAAACAATAAAAAAAACCGGCTTGAAACATTTCTGTTTTTGTTTAATTTTTGTATTTCTTTTGTTTTGTGTTTTGTTTTGACTTTGGGCCATATTTTTGGTGTCGATAAGTTTTTTAAGGTTTTGAATGAATCGCTTGAATGCCTTAAAACCATTTACACCCGCTATGTGGTCCAAGTGTGGTGACCCCGACTCAAAGTACGCATTTATTGAATCGCGAGCCAAAGGCTTTTAATAAATATGTTTTGACCTAAGAGGCCATAAACCACACACGCACTTTGCCAGCCATTCAGTTCATTGAAAAAGGCAATGACACAAATGTATTACGACCCCCCACCCCCCTCTTACCGGCTACTGGCTTCCTGGTTTAGCAGAGCTACTCATACTCGTTCCTTTATTGGTTTGTTTGTTTGTTTGTTGCGCTTGCCCTTTTGCGGCAAATGCATTTCTAATTAAGTTAATTGCGGCAAATGCTAAACTTAAGTCACTAACCTAAATTAATAACAGGCAGTAGCCGTAGCAGTAGCAGGAGCTGGTGTGTGTGTATGAGTGTTTGCGTGTTAAGCCATAACTACCAGTTAGAGTGACGATTGCTCTACAGGCGTTTGTTTGTTGTGCTTTGGTTTTGTTAAAGAACTTTGTGGGATAATTATGGAAAGGCAACATTTTTTGTAATTTATTCAACTTTCCTACAAAATGGTTGCTATCCCTGAGTTGCACAAATTAATTTGCTCAAATATGGTACAAACTTTTGGAATAGTCCAAATATTCGTAAAGGCTGCAGCAATTGGTACAAGCCTCTAACAAATTTGTGCAAAATGAAAAGAATCGCCATAAAATACCACAAATAATTGCCATATGATCTGAGTCGTTTTGGGATGTCTGTTTTCAACCTCACTTCTTCCCTTAAACTCACAAATGAAAATGTTCTTAACAAATCCATTCAATCCTGCAAATTCGCCCAAAGATACCTTCAATCATTTGTCACACATGTGACTGGGTTTTCTGTGATTTTTCTACTGATTAAACCTGCAGTTTTTAGCCGCAGTTGGTTCACAAATTGACAAACTGACAAACTGACAAATTAATTTGTCCCAAGAAAATATTCCATTTATTATAAGATACGAAAACAATTGTTTCTTAAAAAAATTCTTATTTATTATTCATAAAACTCCTTAACTTAGAAATGAACAAACAAGTTTGGTCAAATATTTGCCACAAATTTATTTGGCATAAAATAATTCTTTGGAATACATAAAACTAGAATTATATTTAAAGTAGATAGGAAAAAGCTGCAACACTTAAAATTATAAATTGTTCTATTAATTCTAGAAATACCGGAACCTGTTTGGGCACATACTTTGCTCAAATTTGTAGCATACATAAAAAATTTGCTCACGAGTAATTAATACCGTATACATATTAGAAGATGTTTACAGCTATGTGATGTTGTAAGACCCGGAATCACTAGTATAAGTTCACCTCTTAAACCTAGAAATATGCTAATCACTTTATTGAAAATAGTTTGGCCAAGTATTACTAGCAAATTTATGACAAACTGCCAGTGAAAGGTAAATTATCACTTTGCTTAAGGAATACAGCTGAATACATCTCTGAAGACAATAAAAAGGATACTTATAAAAAAGACACAAGTGTGTGAAAAACTTACTGTTTTAATGTTTAAAGAAGCACAAAAGTTTGGTCAAGTATTGGGAACAAATTTCAGACAAACTTTTTTGCTAGTACAATCTCATGGTTAATGTCTTTGATCAAAAATGACATATCTGGAAACCATACTTTTACTAAAACTGTGAATAAAATGTTTAGTTCTAAAGCAAGTTATCACAAATCTTTGCACAAGTAAGTTGTACAAACTGCAAAACTATAATTTGTGTTAAAGTCAACAATCTCTTGAATCATCTATTTTACTTTCATTTATGGGAAAACCTTAGATCTGATCTTGAAATATGTTTTAGAGGCTTGTCATTTAATTACAACAAAATTTTTCATAGAAAAATGTTTGAAATAAAGCTAACATATTTTCCGTGGCAAACTTTTGTTGCCATTATGCAAATAAGGTACTTATTTGTCTTAGTAAATTCTGTAAGAAGTATTCAAAGTATTCAATATTTCTAGCATAATTCCTCCTTTCTTAGGGTTGAGAAGATTTTTTTTACAAATTTGTTGACAAACAAAAATTTGTGCAAATTTGTTTGCCCGTTCTCAAGTAAATCAGCTGATGTAGAGCATTGCATGTTTCTTCATGGTACACAGTATCTGCTTTGTTTTGTTGTAATTTCATTTAATAACTGTTTTGTTGTTGTTTATGGCAACATTTGCCGACGGCTGTCGCTTCATTTCACACACTCACTCCTACACACACACACATACAGGAAGAGTCCAAATGGACGCCTGGGTGCCGGTGCCGCCACCGTCGCCGACTTGTCCGCCCTCCTGTGGTGTCAACATCGGGAGTTCGTTTTTTTTTCTTGGTTTGGTTTATTGTTCCACTTTTCATGTCAAAGTTATTGTAATTGTGTTAAGGCATTTCCCGTGTATATCCTTCACACACACACACACACACACACACACACACACACACACACACACACACACACATGCACGCGCGCAAGTCTGTGTTATAAATAAAAATTGGTTGAGAAATGAATACCGGGCGTAGGAGGGTCGGTGGAGACACTTGTTTGACTTTGGCACCGACGCCATGTTTGTTCTCGCTCTCTGCCATCCTACCCCCGCCCCCTGCCTCTCCCCCTCTCCGTGTCCTTATGTCCTTATGTATTTTTTAACGCACATCATTATCATTCCGTTTGTGTTTTGAACGGGCGCTCAGCAATTGAGAGCAGCCCGAAAGCATCCGACATAGCTTTTTCTGCTGGCTCCTGCTTTCACTCGCTCTCTCTCTCTCTCTCTCACTCTCTCTCTTCTACTATCTCTTGCCCTTTCTAACCCACTTGCATGTGAGTGTGTGTGTGTGTGTGTGTGTGTGTGTGCAAAAGCTTATGGTTTTTGCTGCTACGTATAACAAAAGGCTACAACAAACTCAACAGAAAGTTTTGACACTTTTATACTTTGGCTGGCAGCCGACCCGTAACCTCTGCCCCTCTACCCCACTTCCCCCCTCCCTGGCGCCACCACCCCCTTCTTGGGTGTTTAATGGAGCCTGGCGCGGTTTTGTGCTTTGAAAAGTCGAGCACATAAGCAAGACAGAGTGTGGGTGGGTGAGCGATTGTGTGTGTGTGAGTGTGTGTGTGCATGTGTTGCTGGAAATGGGTCTATTTGGGCTAATGTTATCGTTACTTATGATATCCATAACATATTATTGCCTCAAACTGACTGCAAAACTTTTTCAAGTTGAATTTTTGGGAATTGCTTGAGAAAAGATGGAAATACATATTTAGATATTTTCAGTTGAATGCAATTTAAAGTAAGAACTTTAGTTTCTTTTTTGGGGGAGTCGATTGAGGGTCTTTTATTGTGTGAGAAGTGTATCATATAGTTCTGCAAATGTGTGTAACAGGTAGAAGAACACATTTCGGACTCTATTTAGAGATTCCTAAGCCTAAAAATGTCAAAAATTACAGCCAACAACAAATTTGACCTACTTTTACTGTTCCCAAGGATCAAATTTAGGCGACTGGGGTTTAAAATCGCCAGTTTAACAACCAATGTAGAAATAAGATGAGAGTCACACCCAAAATAGCCTGTGTTTCTCAAGATCCTCTACTCTAAAGCTTAGTACATGATTCACAAAACGAGAGGTTCATATTTCACTTTTTCACATTTCCATATGTTCTATAAATCGTTTTCGACCCAAAATCGAAGATTTATAAATATCCCAGGATTACAAGCCTTTAAATTGATCATTTAGATTCAAAAATTTGAGATTCGAGTTTTATGTTCCCTTAGTTCGGCTAACTACTTAGGCATATTAAGTTGAAGAGCAATTAATTTCTGTCTTTTATTGTATTAAAGTTGCATAATAACAAATAGGACCTTTTTTATGACTTTATGCTAAGTAAACCTGCAGTAAACCAGTTTTCAGCCTGCAGCCTACGCTATCTGTCCAGTCTTGTGCTCTAGCTGCCTTGGAATTCCCAAACAGTTATAGCAACGCAGGTACGAAGAGACTACTGTTGGTCAGCTCAGAAAGTAGCAAAATTAACGCTGATGTTTCTCATAAAACAGCTGTACGATCTTCCAATCGCCTTTGTGTATCTCTATCTATATGAACAAGCAGATCCTTCTCCCCCGCAATAGTACAGTTTAATATTTTTAAAGAAATTTTAAGAAATCACGCTCACAATTGCCCTTCATCTACAAACTAACAAATTTCTTATAAAGATCGGCTACAGATAAGATAATAAGTGGCACAGTTACAAACATAACAAAAACATTAGCATACTTTTCAGAGCAGTATGCGGTATTTGCTAACATAAGGGTGAAATGCTTATATTAATGTTAATGCTCTGTTAAACCTCCCAAAATTTGGAAAATCATTCTTATAAAAATCACCTTGATGAGTCTTTTCCGATTACTCTTGATGATACAAAAGAGATGCCTATCATATGCTTTTAATTGAGGCTCGAAAATGACTCTTGAATATGCTCGAAATATGATTTAGTGAAATACGACTAAAAAAAAGACTGTCAAATGACTCAAAACTGATGGGAAACTGATCATAAGAATGGGTTAAAATCCACTCTTCAAGAAGAATCGCGGCTAAGTTATCATTCTCTCCCGACTAAAGTGTCTAAAGTGAAAACGAGCGCATTTATGACTATTTTAATCAGATCGAGGATTCGCAAAAGACTTGAATGTGATCAAAAATAACATAAAATGTTTGCTGGGAAAGTAAAACGAGCGCGTTTATGACCATTTTAACACCGTAAGGACTCGCAAAAGACCCGAATGTGAAAAAAAATTACATAATATTTTGTATTTTTGTAAGTTAGCATAGGGAATTTCTACTAAATTTGAATTCCCGAAAATCAAAAGTGTCCGAAGGTGAATTAAAATGCATTTTCCCAGCCGAACTTCTTAAGCGGGTTCGGTATAAGTTTCTTGGGTCTCTTATAACAGATCGTTGATCGTCCAAACCTAAAGCCAAAACGGCCGTCTTGTTTTTTTGTTTTTTAAGCTCAGTTTAGGGTTGTTATTAAAGTAACAAGCATTACAATTATATAAAAAAGTACCATTTTGTACGGAAGTTTATATATTGAAGACCTTTCACTGACTTTTTATCAAGCTTAAAAGTAACGTAGGCAGCTAGAAGGATGTTTTCAAATTTTCTTTGATGCAAAAATACCAAATGTTACATACAAACTAAGCTTCGCCCTACATTCCTGTGTCCAATGGCTTGCAGACCCTCAGGCGATGAAACAAGTGTGAACATGCGCCACAAAGTAGGCAACAAAAACTGATTCAGCTGGAAACACTATCTTTCACTAACGAAAATTGAAAGATGATTGCTCAATTGAAATTCCAATTTGAAATCAAGTTCATTTATTTCAATAAAATTCTCCAGACTCAAAATATCCACACAGCAATTTTAAAGCATTCTCCATTAATTGAATTGGCAACTTTAGCTTGATAATTTAGCAAAATATGTAAACATGTCAAAAAGTCATAAATCCGCAAGTGTCTCTTCACTTTTGCCAAATCCGACTTCAGTTTATGCAAATTAAAGGCAATCCGCCACCCTCAGCTCGTACTTCCCCACCCCGCCCCCCGGCCCTCCCCGTGACAGAGTAAACAGCAATTCCGAAATGAATTTCATTTTACAAATATATTAACAACTTTGCGCAACAACAACAACAACAACAAAAAAGCACAGCCAACATATGGAAATGGAAAATACGACAAGAAGGCGACGCAGCAGCAGCAGCAGCAGCAGCGGCGGCAGCGGCAGTGGCGAGACTCACACTCAAACAAATCTACACTTGTGGGGCCCGAGCAGAGAGCAGAGCATTTATGCCCGAAGCAGCGCTGTCGGCGGCAGCAACAGCGCCACCACCAACAACAACAATCAATTGCCAATCTGTCCCACTGAAAAAACAATTGCATGGCCCAACTCACAGATACGCACACACACACACACACATGCATAAGCCGTTACTTGCTTGCGCTCTCTGTCGCTCTCTCTCTCTCTAGCTCTCACCTACGCTCTTTTTCAGTGTTGCCGAGCTGCGCTCTCGCAGGTGTGGCCGTGCGGCAGACGCTCTCTTTCTCTTTTACTCTCTCGCTCTCGCATTTCCCCCTCCACCCCCCACCGTGGACAGCATAACAAAAAGCCAATTTTGTTACTTAAATGTTTACGCTTGTGTTTATCTTTTGTATTCGGTTTCTTATTAGGTTCTCATCTCGTTCTCATCGTTTAACAATTTGAGATATGATGAGGGAGCTCTCTGTGTGTGTGTGTGTGTGAGAGTGAGTGAGTGTGTGTTGCGATTTTGCTGCTGACTGAGGCCGAAGCAGAGGCTGCCGGAGGGGGCACACTTTGTGCGTTGTTGTTGTTGTTGTTTTTTCGGGGGGCTTTTGCTAATGAGTGTGATTTAGACTTGTCGAGCTGGTTTATTATTTTGCGGTGTTTGCGCTCTTGTTGCTGCCCGCTGCTGCTGCTGTTGTCGTTGTTGTTGCTGTTGTTGCTGTTTGTGCGCGTTGGTGTGCGCTTTTGTGTTGTTGTTGTTGCTGTGGGGGCTGTGTTTGGCCATTGGCTGCGGTTTTTGGTCTTTTTTTTTCTCTTTTTGTTATTTAGATTAAATAGTTTTGACAGCTTCCCCGCTTTGCAAATTGTTAATCAATATTATACCAAATTTTTGATGTGGGAAAATTTTGGAAGAGGTTTTTGTGGTCATAAAACCGACTACGAAAATTGGTTTTGAAGTTTATAAATGTATAATTAACTTGTAGTTAATTGAATGAAACATTTTCAATTTCAATCGTTTTCGAGTCGATAAATCTTAAAATTGGGGAAAATACTTATTACTTTGCTCTACACAATGGAAGATGATCCATCAACTAAATCCGAAAACTGATATTTTTGAGATATTATCTATTTGTGAATTTAGAGATTTTTTTTAAACTGTGGCTGTATTTTTGCAACGACTTTTATATTCTTACACAAAAAAATTAAGAGAAAAACTGGATTGATTTGGTATTCAATCAAAAATGGGTTAGGTTGATTAGACTTCAAGCTATGGTCTTAAATTTCGATAAAATATACATTTATTATAAAATTTGAATAGTTTTTTTTTTAAATTATAATGCAGTTTAAGGCCATTGATTAATACAGACTTAAGATTTCATTAATTTGACAGTAAAAACTATTTAATTTACCTAATTAATCTCTATTTAACGCAAAAAACTGACATGAAGTGGCCTTTTTATACATATTTTGGTAAAATACTGACAAGTATTTTGGAAATCCAAAAAAAAATGATAACATTTGAGCCTGTCCGTTGGATTGAAAGCTGAAATAATTTACGAAGTACCAAAATAATCATTATTTGTGTATTTAATTGACATTTTAATGCTTAAACACTCTTAAAAATGATCCAAAAATTGTTAATAGCAATTTGTAAGAGTATTATAAATAATTTAAGCCATTTGTTACCATTTTTATTAGCCATAAATTAAACTTAAATTATGTTAAAAACATTTATTACTTGTTATCATTTCAATTAATACGCTGCCACCTCAATGACAACAACAGCAACAGCAACAACAACAGCAACAGCGAAAAACCTTCTCCAGAAAACAAAACAACAAAAAAATATTAAAGTCAATTTGCAAAATGAGAACGCCGCTTCGTTCGCTTCGCTTGGTTCGTTTGTTCGTTTGGATTTTGATATGTTAATGTGTATATGGATATGTCGCGTACAAGCATACACAAACACACACACACGCGCGCGCACACACCAGCGTGTTTGTATCTGTGTAAGCTCTGTGTGAAAACATGGCCCCAGCGCTTTGCGGTCGAATGGTGACTGCCTGGCTTTGCTTGTGGCAGCAGGGGGAGGTGGGTGTCGACACTCTCAAACTCACACACACACACACACACACACACACCGGGATTAAGCATGACAACAGCAACAACAAATACGTCAACACAAGCGATTGCTGCCGAATGACCAAAACGAACTTAGTCGTGTCGTGTGTTGTTGTGAGGTGAAGTGGGAGCCACACAAATGCCTGCACTCACAGAAATTTTGTGGAGAGCGCCGATGGCGGTGGCCCACATGCAAATTGAAATGGCCGTTGTTCTCTCAGTGTACAATGCCAAAAGTAATTGGGAGCACAAAGAGCGCAAGGTGGCAGCAGACTCCACGCAACAAGTTCGATGCAACCTGCTCTGGCTTTTCATTTTGTTTTTTGTTGTTTTTTTTTTTGCTCAATTTGTTCGTTCGCTCTCTGGCTCTCTGTGGGGCTCCGGCAATTGGGATTGGGGGTCACCAGCTTGTACCGCAGTGTGGGTAGGGGGGCTGGGGGAGGGCACCAACATACTGTCAGTCATTATTTAGCGTGCAATGTTGCCATTGTGTGTGTGTGTGTGTGTGTGTGAAACATATTGAGCAAACAAGTTCGCAGCTTCTGAGTCGTCGACGTCGGCTGCTCTGCTCTGCCTGAGTGGGTGGGTGGCTGGCAAGCAGGGTGGGGGAGGGCTCTGCCTCTGCCCATCAACGATGTTGGCAGTCATCGGAAGTCAATGTAACAACAAACATGTCTGTATGTCTGTTTGTGTGTGTGTGTATGTGTGTGTGTGTGTGTCCGCTCTCCGTGTGGAGTTATTTAAGCTCTCTTATTATTTCATTTGTCGCTTTTAGCTTTTGTCTTTTGTGTTGTTGCTGACTGGGTGGCTACAACAACAACAACAACAGCAACAACAACAACGAGAGCAACAAAAATGTGGTAATGTGCGAAAGGACTTTCGTCATGCTCTGCTCGCGCTGTCAGCCGCTGCGTAAGCTGTTGTTGTTGCTGGTTGAATTTGATTTTGCTTAAAAAAAAGTGTTTTATTTGCGCTTTGCTTTTGCCCTGTGGACAATTTTTGTTGTGTTTTGTGTTTTGCGTTTGGTTTTTTGTAGTTATCTATTTGTATACAGGGTGATGAGTGTGGGTTTAACATGTGTTTGTGATTTATGATGACGAGGAATTAATTATTTATATTTTGGTTAATTTGTTGATGGCTAAAGATTTGAGTATGTCAGCGATTTGGTACACTTAAGTCGTAGAATTCAGTTATTATTTGTATAGGAATGAGAAATCTGCACTTTAATCTGTACAGAGCAATGTCAGAAGTTAGTCAATTGCGGATTTTCTTATATCAAGTTTAAGAGTATTCATTTGTGGTATGAGAAGAAATGTTACGTACTTGATTTAAGTATTTTGGGATTACTACAAGTCTTGTACACTTGTTTTAAACAGAGCTTGAAGGTTCGAACCATAATTTACCCATGGTTAAAGAAGAAAAATTTAAGGTTCAAGGTTTTTGGGTGAAGTTTTTGGTTCGAACCTTGGTTCAGGCCATGCTAAACACAATTTTAATATAAAATTAAAATTTAGCTACTAAATATATCTAAATTTTAGTAGTTTCCTTAATTCTAAGTGTTCTTAAAATCGCTTTCGACCTAAGAACTACTCAAATCGTATGGGAATTCCCTTGATTTTGGTTCGCAAAACAGTTTGTGGAACACAAAGAAATATTAAGGATAAAATTTAAAAATGTTAAGCTCTGTTTTTATGAATCATTGAAAAAGCTGTAGAGAAAAGGATCTTAAAAGTGAAAGGCTATAATGTATGGGGATTTTATAGGTAGTTCCTAATTCAATTCTACGATTTTAATTACATTTTCCTGCCCATTTATGCTGAACCAAAGCGGTCTTTAAGGTTCGGAATGGGTTCGGGTTCAGCATTTGTTTCTAAAGAGGTTCGGTTAAAGGTTTGGAGTTCCGGGCTCGAACCGGTTCGGCTCAAAACCGACTTGCAGTCCTGGTTTCAAGTACAATCAAGTTCTATTCTGTGTATATCTTCCAACCAATCAATATAAAATACAAAATCTCCCTCGATTCCTTGAAAAATCATTCCCTCAAGCACCCTGTAAGGAACCTTTTATACATTTCTCCACACAAAAATCAGGTGTGATGTGGTATGTAATTCTACTCCGCCCCCGCCCCTTCCAAACCCATAAGCAAAACAAAAACAGACATTGGCACTGCCAATTTTATCCACCCCCTCCCCACAACCCAAACCTATTCCCATTGGTAGCCCACAAAAATCTGTCAGATACCGCAAAGGAAAACAGAAAGAAAAACTGTTAGCAAAGCTTTCACGTATTGTTAACGCATTTTATCACCAACGCGTGGCTGATTGGATTCCAAAGGGTGGTTGGGGTGGTTGGTGTGGTTGGGTGGTGGGGGGGTGTGTTGTCCAAACGGAATTGAAATTGTTCGTGTGTGCATTCCATTTTGGGGTTTTTGTGGGTCATTTTGGGTTTTTGTGTGTGAACTAGGAAAAAGTGTAAAAATTATACCAAACTTCATGCAAAAGTACAGGCTCTGTGAAGAACTCCAAAAAGCGCAGCTTGTTGCACTCTCTCTCGTCTCTCACACTGTTGGTTTGCCGCTCGCGCTCTTTTGCCTGGGCCAACAGGTTTTTAAACAGGTCTCTCAGGTCTCCTCCCCCTCCTAACGTACCATCCGGCAGCTTACCTGTCTCTCTCTCGCTCTCTCTCTCTCGCTCGCAGTGATTTCGGGTGGCTGGGCAAGATCAGCACGCCGATATTGTTCACACATTTTGTTGAGCCGCTGCTGTTGTTGCTTCTGCTGCTGCTGCTGCTGCTGCCGCAGTGGACGCCGCTGCCCTGGCTCTTTTGGCTGCTTGTTTGCTTTGGTGTTTACGTTGATTTTTATCATCCACAAAGCGTAGAAGAGCGTTTCATTGTCTTAATTTGTGTGTGCGCGCTGGAGATCTCATGGATCAGAGGAGAATATGGAAATTGCGAGAGAAATCAATCAAACGAATTAGTTTTAAATGAGGAGGCCCCTCTTTTCTGGTACTTAAACACTTGAATATATAAATAAATTGTTCATTTGATATGTCAAATTTGTATAAAATATGTCAAATTATGGTTGTTAAGCCATAGAACCCGGAACTGTTAACCATAATGAGGTGTTTAATATTTAGATCCGGCAACGGATCCGACGGGTAGCCATTTTGAATAAAATGAAAATGGAAATAACTACAGGTTGAGTCGAGTGAGATACCTTGGGATACACCTTGTACCATTTCTAACGATTCAAAGGGAAAAAGCCAGACGAGACGAGCTTTCCATGCTTGAAAAAAATATATTAAATTTATATGGCACTTATACGACCAATCTTAACATATGGAAGACACATTTACATTGACCTTACCTCCAGCATATGTGCAAAGGATTAGAAGCCTTGAACCAAAGTTTTGAAGATCCTGCTCTTCATTTCGTAGCACTCCAGATAACAATTATACGGAATTGTATTCCCACAAATACTCCATGAAGAGGCCAATATCATCATCTTTATTGGAAGATTCGTGTGGTGGTTTTATAATTTATTGGTTTTATGCCGCGGCAAGGGTCTATTAACCTACCTAGAGAAAAGAAAGAACATTAAAAAATAACCATTGGATGATTTCCCGCATCCATTTGTACTGGATTTGTCTTAAATCACTCAATGGAGCTTAAAATCAACCAAATAAAGTGAAAAATTAGCATTTTTTGTAAGATTTTCAGCTCTGTTGGATGATTTTAAGGTTATAAAACACATATCCAGTCCAAATGGTTGTTTTTTGGATCTTTTTATTCTGTGTAGCGGGGAGGGTTTCATATAAAACCAGAAAGGATCATCGATACCGGCGAACCACAACCAAAAATATCAAAAAGAACAACCAACACACAGAAAAAACACGACTGACAGAGTTATGGACCAATTCACTCCGATTTCTACTTAAAATATCATGAATGCTTTAATGTACATAAGTACGAAACATTCTAAAATCAAAAAGCTACCTCCAATATTATTGAAATGCAAAAAAAACAAACTTAAATCGAGAACTATTCGTACTTACAGTAATCTTTAAAATGTAAAAACGAGTTATCAATTCAACAAAATATTTTGGGTTGGGTACAAAAAACACTTAGGACCGGTATCTCATCTTCTACTTGGCAACTATGTGTCAGATAAACTATGATTTTGCTCTGTTATTTGTAGGTTTATGTGACAGATAGCTCTATGTAGTAGATTAGAAAACGGGTCTTAGTCCGTGCTTACTCGGTGAAGTTTGCTTCATGAAGCTCGCACTTAAACCATGAAATATTCTCCTTGAATATGTATTTTTATTTTGTGTGTGCCCATTAGGGTGGACGCCGATATGGTTCTTAACAACACGCATTATTTATTCCTCGATACATAATAAATTATAAAAAATACCAAAATTTTCATTTGAGTTTTTACCTCTGCGCATTGGCTTCATAGTTTCCAAAAATATTACGCATACGCCTTATTCAAATTCCGTCAACACATTCTTCATATCATTTTAAAAGTTGTCAAATTTGAATTTATTTGAATAACACGCATCTACAAGATCTCTCATCGAGATCTGATCATAAAGTTTATAAAAACATTGCCTACTTTTCTGCGCCGCAAGCGCTATTTCATAGCATAGTGTTGAAATATTCACAATAATGTTAATAGTCTGTTAATTAACGTAAAGAAAGTCCAATAAACCTTAATTCCCCTGAGTAAGGGGTGTATCGAAGTCGAACACGGCCGACTTTAAGTGACGCTCTACTTCTGTTTGGAGATATCAAAGTCGTTGTCATCTGTTACCTTATCTAAGGGCCGATTTCAGCTATAGCAGCTATGTGTCAGATAAACTTGGATTTTGAGCTGTTAATTGTCGGGTTATTGTCTGTTTGGACGTTTAGCTATGTACACAGCAAAAAAAATATCAATTCTGCCAGCATCTGCAAAAATATCAAATAAAATATAAAAATTTCACCCCATACTATAAATATTGTCATATCAAATTTATATTATTTAGTACTAAATATATAGACTCGATCATATCATCTTAATATTTTTTCAGATGAAGGCCGATTAAATACTGAAAATACCCATATGATAAGATTAGAAAACGGCCCTAAGAAAAGGAAGGGAAGAAAACTGAGTGAATCTTCGCTTAGCATTAAAAAAGCTATAAAAATGCTCTCGGTTCATACTGAATGTTAAACTTACTCATCACCATGTAGTCCTTATAGCGTTCTCAATTAAAAACCATAAATTTGGACTGCTCTAAGGAAAATTTGTCTAAATCCAAGCGGTATCCAGATTCTTTCTATATTTGTTTTAAAAATATTTTTGTAGTGCTTCAAATAGGCCACTTGATCGAGCAAAAGTAAGCCTAAAAGACATTTTCTGAAGGAAACCGCTTATAATTTTATAACTTGTCAGTGAACTGAATTGAAACGAACGGTTTGTTGTCGTAGTTTTTGTAACGGATCAGCATTTTGGAATCGATTCGCGGTTGATTAGTTGGAAATTGCTGTACGGTTCGGTTCGGAACTAGCTGGCATACCTTGTTGTTAATATACTCGTGTTCATTTAATATTTAATCAGTTGCTGTCAAAAAGTGTCGATTTCCTACCTAAATGCATTACTTTTCAGTCGCCCTCTCACATATATTTAATAGATATATCCATAGATCATTCCTTGCCTTAACTAAACCACACGCATTTGTCACCCAAATAAACAAATATTTTTAGAACCTGTGAAATTGTTAAACTGCCACTTTATTAATAAAGCCATCATTTCTTGTGTTGTCTTCTTCTAAAAAGTAGAAACAACACAAAACACGCTTTCATTTTTAGTTCTTTATTGTCTCAAGTTCTTTTGATTTGAAATATTTTGACGTGTTCCAATTTGGTGGATACATTTCTGTGTATGTGGCACTTGGCTGTAGCCCGTTTTTTTTTTTTTTTTTATTAACTCAAGAAAATTGTGTTGAAATAGCAAAGCTAAGTAGAGAACTACAGAAGAGAAAAGTTTTAACTCACATAACACAAAAATCAACACCCCTTTTTCTAAGTAGTGGCAAAATAATTGAGCGATTTATCTAAGGCCTTTTTTTTTTATTTAAATAGAAATCATTTAGCGCGTGTTACACATAAAACGCCACAATAGAACTCACTTCAAACCCCAGTCAAACACACAACATTCATTACAATTTGCAACAGCGGCCAGCCAACACATTCAGGGCGGGTTCAACTTAATTTACGAGACAGCGTAAATTTTGTGTTTATCAGTTGAAAAATGTAAATGGGTGACACCGCAAAGTGTGAGAGGCGACAAGATGTCGATTATACGAGTATCGACTGGTTAGGAAAGTATTCAAATGCATTCATAATAATCCCACCAAATCCCATTTTATGCTAATTGCCCTGTCAAAAGGTCAACAAAGGCGTTTTAGCTACTGTTCACATAAAATATTCCAAAAAATAACAAAAAAATAAAAAAAAATATGTTTGTTAATTAAGCAGCGTGAAATTTATGAATTCACAAATTTTTTTCAAATGATTTACAAAACATTTATGCATATTTGAAAATATTTGTAGCTATACAAATGCGAGATACGAGGGCAGTTTGAAATTTAGAGAAAATTAGTTATTTCCAAGTAATTTTCGGTGACTAACGAATCATTAAAACGCAGAAGCGAGACGAACTGAGTTTGAAACCTAGTAAATGAAGAATGGGAAAAAAAGGAGGAGAGTATAACATACTCTGTAACAACGAAGCACAAATTTCGATGCTGCGGTAGCAGCGCTGCTACTGCGCTCCAGCAGGCAACAGTCTGTTGATTATAACTCGACCACCGTTTATCCAATCTTCATCATTTCTTTGGCATATCGATAGATTATGCTGATTACTTAATATGTTCAAAAGGAACGAACCATTTATGTTTAAAACTGTGGGAGATATGACGTTTTTTGTAAATTGCAGAGGCGGCAGGGGGCGTGGCCAAAAGTGAAAATAAACTTTATCTGCCTGCAGACATAAGAATTAATTGTCCCATACATGTCAAACCTTTATCTTTTACCATCTCTAAGATCTGTGCATTCCTACGGACAGACAGACGGACATGGCAATATCGACTCGGCTGTTGTTGCTGATCAAGAATATATATATATACTTTATGGGGTCGGAGATGCTTCCTTCTAGCTGTTTAATACTTTTGCACAAACTTAACTTATTCAAACTACCCTCGCTTGTTTACATCTCAATAAATCAACATTTGTCAACAGTTTTGGCTCCGATGACTTGTTGTCGGTTTTAGATAATAATTTTTCGCTAATTTCAATTAAATTTCAATTCACAATTGTTTATAATTTAATTTTCAACTCTCTCAACACAAAACATTTATTGATTGATCGATTCATTGCGAAAAGAACAATAGTCTAGGCCAAAAACGTGCCGCCACCTCGCTGCTTTCAACAATCAATCAACTAAAGTTAAGTCAATCAGCAGTGCCTGTCAACAGGATGTAAGAAAGCGCAAGTGCGATGGGGTGGGGCGGAGCTTCCCTTGCAAATGGAAATGAAAATCTGACACATGCCTCCTCCACATATAATTTATGGCTCAATTTCAGACAATTATTGTTAAATATTATTAAGCATTCGCCGAGCTGTCAAAACACACCACACAAAATACAATGATTTACAAGGCGGCAAGCGAGCGGCGCAGGAGAATTGAAGACAATTGTCGCAAAATTTTAAGTGGATAATCTGTGGGGCGCAGAACAAAACGCAAAAAAAAAAAAAAAAAAGGGCAGCCAACGCAAATAAATGTCAAAATTGATTAAGGCTGGCAAAAGGCGTCAAGGCGTCAAGGCGTCAAGGCATTCCTCCTCTTAGTTACACGAGCAGCTGTGAAGACGCGTGGCTGCCAATTATGGGCAAATGGCCGCTCAACCAAAACGAAGACAGATCGTCAGAGATCATTGTCATATGCGGCAATTTGTCAGTTTGTCATTCGGTGACAGAAACCAGTTCTACAAATGGACATTAGAAGGCTATTTGAAGCAAAACAAACAAAAAATTTGTCAATTTGCCCCAACTAAAAATAAACAAATGTAGATAGATACATGTGCGGTAATCGATTTGAGCAAACTTAGAGCTGATTTACCAACTTTTACGTAGAACAGAGTATATAATTAGTTTATATGACTCTTAGCAGCTATTTGGATAAGGAGATTTCAGCCCTTAAGGATCTATTATTGAGCATTTCAAAACCACTTTCTCAGCCTCACAAAGTGTTTCAGCTTTTAAGTAAACTGGGATCTCTGATCTGTATGAGAAATGTATTCAATTTGTATTCGTATTTGTTGCATTCAAAATTTATTTTTATTATATATTTTCGTATTGGTTCGATGCCATAATGCACACTCACTTAAATACCTAATGCTTCATGTTTCGAATTTGTGCACCAGAGGTTATTCAGAAATTTCTAGAGGTTTTTTTTACTTAAACGTATTCATTTCGAAGTCGAAACTGCTTGTGTTTATAAGTAAAAAAAGTGTCTCCAGAATGCTAGATTAAATTAATGATTTGATACCGTTTACTCAACAATAAGTAATTCTATGTATCCAATTTTCCTTCCATACAATCCAGTAGCCGACATTATTCTTGTCCCAACATATTTTTTAGGAGCTTCGGTTCTTGGGCTCCAACAAAATATCAGGCTCGAGGATTTTGGGCGAAGATTTAGATTTGTAGTTAGATTCACCCCTTGTGGTATAAGAATTTATATAGGAATCGAACAAAGTCGTTTGGATATTGGGTCGAAAGTTAAATTGGGATTATTATACCATTGCAAAAGGTATGTAAAAATTGTTGCGATGTTTGTAACGCATAGAAGGAAGCATCTCCGACCACCTAAAGTCTATATATTCTTGATCAGCATGACAAGCTGAGTCGATATAGCCATGTCCGTCCATCTGTTTCTATGCGATTTCATCCGTCAGTTTTAGAGCTATCATCTTGAAACTTTGCACGAAGTCTTGTAATACAAATACGCTGCACAAGTATCAAAACCGGCCGGATCGGATGACTATAGCATATAGCTGCCATAGGAGTGATCGGTCGAAAAACTAGTTTTATTGAGAAAGAGTTTTTGTTTTCAAAGCAAACGCCTCCATACTTTGTATTTCTAAGTTTGACATGCTTTCCCGTGATTCCATCAATTTTGGTTGAAATCGGACATCTATATAGTATAGCTGTCATAGAATAGTAAGGTTAGGAAAGTAGTCTTAGTGAAATCAATAAAAGAAAGTCGGCCAAGCGCGACTATAACATAATTTGTACCAACGAACTTATACGCCCAGCATAAACTTTGATGCTGCAGTAGCAGCTGAAAGCAGCGCTGCTACTGCACTGCAGCAGCGAACATCTTTTGATCATAACTCGACAACCGTTCATTCAAACTTCACCATGTCTTTGGCGGATCGATAAGTTATCCTGATTACTAAATATATTCCAGAAAGAACGAACTATCTATCTTTCAAACTGTAGGAGATATGACGTTATATCTAAATAGCGGGGCAGCAGGGGGCGTGACCAAAATTGAAAATAAACTTGATCTGCCTGCAGACATCATGTCAAAACTCTATCTCTTACCATGTCTGAGATCTGTGTCTGACGGACATGACTCGGCTGTTGATGCTGATAAAGAATATATTATATATACTTTATAGGGTTGGAGATGCTTCCTTCTGGCTGTTACATACTTTTGCACAAACTTATAATACTCTGTGTACCTACGGTACTACGGAAAACTTCTCAATTTTTTTTTGATGATAAAGTTTATTCCGATCATCATATTATATATGTCGGAACACAAACTAAGTAGATAGTCCTGGACTTTGATTCGGATCTAGTAGTTGTCCATTCTATTATCTTCCACCTTCTTTACTGGTAGGCAGGTCGGTTAGGTCTCCATTTTCAGCTTCTCTTTCAAATGCCAATCAATTGAGGGATCGCCCCCACCCCCACCCTTATCCCTAATCCCGGCCACAACTTTTGGTCAGGCCAAAAAAGAAATGCCCAATTCAAATCGAACAGAAATCTTTACACAAAAATTGCCCTCCAGGGTTGAATATTTAAACGAGCCACAATATTTATTTATGCCCATTGTGTTTGTGTGTGTGTGTGTATTTGGATGTGTCTGTTTGTGTGTGTGCCCTGGCATTCAAAGTCTAATTCATAATAGATTCATGTGTGTGATGTTTGGTTCTCTCTGCTCAAGGGGGCCCACACGGCGTATAAGTAATAAGTTTTTATTTGGCACTTGCCTGCCAAAGCGATTTGTTGTTGGCGTCATTTAATGGCTAACCAATACGATGTATCTATATCTTGTATCTTACAGATACATTTCGCCTGGTGTGTGTATCTGGCAATCTTTGTGCTAAAATTAATTTTTGTAGGAAAAGAGCAGAAAATGCGTGGCAATTCTATGGCAGGTTCCTTTCGAGCGGCAGCAGCGGCAGCAAATTACGAGAAAATTAAATGTTGATTTAATTTTGAAAAGCAATTTTTCATTTTTAGCGTCGCCGTCGTCGTCGCAATTGACGTATGTATCTGTTTCTGTGTCGGTTTTCTGTGGGCATTTGCATGTGTCGCCCCGCACCGCCTGCCCTCCCCTCCCCCCACCCCACCGTGTCCACTCAACAACAGCGACCTCTGCCGCTCGACTGTCTGTTTGTGTTTGAGTTACATTTTGGTTTCGCTTCGTTTTCGCTACGGCCATAAAAATCGCACTTTGCACGTTGCCCCACAGCGAATGAGCCCGAAAAACGGTTGAAGTTTTTGTGAAACATGAAGAATCTATTGAATTAACTCTGCTGATTCTAGGGCCAAAATGATGATATCAAAAACTGAAGCAAAGCTGACATTTCCATTTGCACAAACGCCAAACATTTACATATAAATTTGTTGTACTTTTTGTTTGTGTGTCTCATTGCGTATACGTAATGTGACAATTGCGCGCCTCGCTTCCCTTTCTCTCTCGCTCGCTCTCCCTCTCTTTCGATTTTCGCAACATCTTGTACAATTTTATTACGCTTTGCATTGCATTTTGTTGACAGTTTTGTCAACAAGCGTTGAAAATTGGCTAAATATAAATATATGTGTGCCTGTCTGTCTGTCTGTCTGTCTGCCTGCCTGCTCACTCTTCGGTTTGTTTGTTTGTCGCAATGTGCACAATATTTATTACAACGACAACTCGTTGGCATCGTTTATTTATAAACGGGAATATAAATAGGTGGAAGATGCACAGATTTTTGTCTAAGAGAGCGAGAGCGCCCTGGTGCAACACTCAAGCGAATTCGCAGCAAGCATGACTTGTAAATAACTGCGAGTTAAGTATCTGGCAAAGTGCAAAGTAGTTGCCCAGGCACATCAGCAGACGGGCATCATCATCTACTCATCATCATCATCAACATCAACATCATCTCCCCCCCTTCTCCCCTCCCCGCCGCAGAAGCCATGCCCCGCTCATAATGAACTGGGCACGCACTTGATGCGCTCAGCCATGGCATGATGTATGCGAGCACGAAGGATCGGGGACGGGGGCAGGGAGTTGGGAATTGGGAGTTGGCGTTGCAATGTCTATGTCTCTATGGCTAACCGAAATTACAGCAGGCATACACACACACACACACACACACACACATGGCTACAAACGAATGCTCGAGGTGCTGGGCCTTTATCGTTTTTTCCAAGAAGTCAAATGCTTCCGCAATGCAAATTGAAAGTGTGAGGAATGAGAATTCTTTGGTTAACATTAAATGCAACAATTTAAGGCGAAATTTACTCATTCCACAGGATGTAGTTAAGGGAAAGCTATGTAAGAGTTAAAGATTGATTACTGAACTTGGAGTGTCGAACTTTGTCTGATGAACTTTAATATCTTATTGTTCACAAGAACACAGTTTTCTTCGATTGCAGCGGCGTGGTGCAGCTTAACATCTTGCCACAGAGTAATCCTCTAATAAGAACCAACCTTCTAACTGTAGAGCTGTGGGAGATGTGTAGTATAGTTTCTGTTGTTGAACTCCCTCATGAGCCCTTAGTTACATGGGTTTGCAAGTGTACTTCTTTTTGGGATTTCTAGATTGATGTTGTTGTTGTTGCTAGTTAGGCCGTGTTCAGCAGTAATCGGTATGGAGAATACCTATCGATATACAAGTGCAACTGTAGGTAGCTAGGTAGGTAGGTAGCAGTATCCCTTGAGAGGAGCTTAGTATTTCCTCAATACTTCCTCTTTTATCATCACTGTAGTTCAGCAGATAGATCAGTGAACATGTAAATTAGATCAGGGATTAAGTTATTCTGCTGAACGGGACCACTGTTCCTAGATAAACAAAGTCTGAGACGTTACAGCATAGCAAATATCAGTCAAAATTATAAGTAATCCGCCTCGTGATTCTGCTTAAGTCGAGTGTGCAGACCTGTACCGAAGCGGTGAGCAGATGTCGATAACGATAGCCCTGAGACGCGTTATCGATAATGCAAGGTGAACACAAAAGTGACAGACCGAGTTAAGATTACGGATCATACGATCCAGGGAAATAAATGTTAGAAAGAATATTTTAACAGGTCTTATTATTAATTGCACGGTGCTGGGTTAACACGGACTAACCGGGATTCCCCTGTTCGTTGGGCCGTCTAATGCTTAATAATGCTGTTTTCCTCGGAAAAACCACGTTGTGGAAATCAGTTGACGAAAATTTGCATCTTTTAGCAGATGTCGAACAAGAATTCAGGTGAAGTGAAGGTAGTTTTGGCATAGGCACTCGAAAACCATACGAAAAGTTATTTTGTTCAGTTAAAACAGTTAAAAGAACTAGTTTTCTAGTTAAATTTAGGTCTGAATAACACTTTGTCTTGCTACAAGACATGTCTTTTCGAACTGAAAGATGCCAAATATCCCATTTTATAAGAGAATGTGGGTTCAAGTGTCGTAGCCTTTGATTTCACCACAGTACTAGGAGTTTCTTCAATAAAGTTTGAAGTCAAGTTCAAAATAAAGGTTGATTCTTAGCCATTTTAATGCCATTTTTCCTTGATCTCCATTATCCCCTTGATATCTATCCCCTTGATCCCCCATTTACCTATCTTCTTCAACTGAAAAATGCATTCCACATGGCATGCTAGGATAAAAATTCACTTCTAGCATTGATGTTGCATGCTACAAATGCATTCACTAGTTAACTTTCGCTTTCTTTATTGAAGTAATCCTTTAATTAAAGCATAAACTAAATTATCGGAATTCTTACACCCAAATGCACATAAAACTAAGCTTGCACATTTACTTATTTTCTACGAAAATGCCATCACAGCACACAAAAGTCAACGTAAGGCACCAAGAATGGCATCCGAAGAAGGATTATGCAAAAGCATTTTCAAAATTGAATATAAGAACTTAATCTTGTATACGCAAAACCTTTATATTGTGGCTATTATTGAAAAGAGAGAGAAAAACGCTCCTGCACATATACTTATTTAACATATACTTATTTACAGCGACAGATAACCCACCATAACCTAACTGCCTTGGTTCATTTTAGAAAGTAAGAAAACATTTTGAACAAGCTGTGTATTCTAAATAAGATGAAAACGCTGAAAGATACTGAATAATAGGCTACCCTGGTCACATACTAGATTGTTGCTTCAATTTTTCTATCAAAAATGGTAACAAGATCCTATAAAAGTCAATTACTTATATGATCTCCATGTCCTGTTCAGTTTGACCACCCACTTTATTGAACTACAGGTTCAAGACAGCGCGTTACGCCCACCCGTAAACGCCTCTGGGCAGTTGCTGCTGCCGATGTTGCTGCTGCCGCTGTTGCTGCTGCTGCTGTTGTTGTTTTAGCCAAAGTCAAAGGCCATTAAAGGCAAAGGCAACTCCATTTAATCCATTGAACCGTTGGCTTTTTAATCGGATTTTTTTTTTGGCGGCATTAGAACTCGTGGCTAATACCAATTAGTGTTTGACGATAAAAACTAACAACAAAATGAGAAGATTTATGGCAGCCACAAACGCCCAGCAACATGCTGCTACTAATTGGAAACATGCTGCCAGCAACATAGAACTTTTAATTCGTCAAAATGTGAGCGAATAATTTGTGTGGTTTGTTTTTGGTTTTAATACAAATTAAACTCTTTTCTTCATTTACTTTTGCAGTATTTTGCCAGGCCGGCAAAGAAGGTGTTTGAGCTGGTTGTTGTTGCTGGTTTGGTTCTGCTTCTGGGTCATCGCTCTTAAAATATTTAAATATTTCTTTTTTTTTTTGGCGTCGCTGCTGTTTTTTGTTGTTGTTGTTTGTGTGTTTCACCTGAAAGTTGTCTTTAAGGTTTTTATTTTGTTTTTTTTTTTTTCGCTGCGGTACCTCATCACATAGAAGACAGACAGCACAAAAATACATACATATGTACTGGTCGTTGATCCGGTCGTTGAGACGACGGCGACTAGCTGTTTTTAACCGATTTTGACAGCAAACTCAATAGGGGGCGGTCGGCAACACAGTGTTCGTTCTCAGTTCTATTTTTAAGCCAGTAGACAAAATAGAAAAGTTAAAGTCGTGGGGGGAAAGTCTTGAGACTGTAACTGGTGTGGACTTTAAGGCGAAAGAAATGGTTTACCACTGAGACATATTGCTATCGTGACCACCAATTATCGTATCGGGAGAATCATACTATCCAGCACCCACATGAAGCCATAGGTCATAGTCGTAACCATGGCCAGGCTCCAACAGACTGAAAGTGGAGCACACTCGTCGGGCGTGTTGGAGGAGGAGCAACTACATGTGTGCATACGTATTAAAAGGTGGCTGCTGGGAGAATTAGCCAGTAAAGGAGCAAAAACAAAAGCTACCACAGCTGGCGTGGGCGGAACGGCAGCCTGAGGAAACACCGCTATAATGGGCTGTGGTAGTTCGGTGTGAACATGGGCGGTCAATCAAAATGGGCAAATGGCATACCCGACATACCCAAGAAAGTCATGCCGGGAAGGCTTCTACGCCAGAGGTAGAGGCTGGTACCAAATACCAAAATATGGCCTGTGCTTCGTACACTTTAATCAGCGCCACTCGCAGCTCGTCCTGCATGCAATTCTCCAAATGAGTTTTGATCGTTTTTTTTTTTTTTTTTTTGTAAGTCTTTATGAAGTTTCTGCTCAATTTGGAGGGGCAGGGCCATGTGCATTTCTTGGCTGCTGAACAAGACCTTTCAGAATAGCCTCTTGAAATATTCTTACAGCCAAGTACTACTTAGATTTGGAAGGTGTGTAAGCCGGTTAGCACAGAAATTCAAGTGAAATGTGGGTTTTGACTAGAGAAAAGCAACCGAATGCTTAAAGATGTTCAAAAATAAATAATCATAAGTTCTGAGAACGACTTTCAATCCTAGAGATGGCGCTCCTATATACGTACACATTTCTTTACATTAACACTGTCATTTACTGTAGCACCATGTTCCATAGGATTTGAAAATATCTCTTAACCACTTCAACACACGAACAATGTAGCATTCAGACAAGTATTATACTATACAACTGATGGACTGAGGCGCACACATATAGAAGCGAGAAAGCTAAGCTAACTTCGTCTGTGACGACGTTTCTATACCCTTGCTTCGCTTAAATATTTTCAAAAATATTTTTTTTCCCCAACGACCCATTTTCGTATGATTGGTATTTGATATAGTCATCCGAATTGGACAAAAATTTGTAAAATTATGTGAAAGCATGTAAAACAAGCAAATACAAAATTGCAGTATGCTACCATTAAAAACAAAAAAGTTTTTCTAGTTAAGACTGTTTTTTAGACCTATCCTTTGTATGGCAGCTATACCATATACTTGTCCGATTTTAATCAAACTTAGCAGAATTATAAAAAAACATAGAAAACTTATGAATACAAAGTTTGAAGATGTTTCCATTGAAAAGAAAAAAGTTTTTCATACTAAAACTAGTTTTCCGAGCGATTGTTCCTATGGGAGCTATGAGATATAGTCAACCGATCCGGTCGGTTCCAATATATGAGTAGCGTGCATCAAAAAGAAGACTCTGTGCAAAATTTCAGCTGGATAGCTTCAAAACTGAGACTAGTTTGCGTAGAAACAGACAGACAGACGGACGGACGGAGCTCAATCCACTCAGCACGTCAGCCTGATCAAGTATATGTATGGTTAATGGGGTCGGAAATGAATATTACTGCAAGTTGCTAACTTCTTATACCTTTTGCAAGGGTATAAAAAAACACGTTAGTAGCAAAAACATAACTGAAAGTGCTTTGAATGCTTTAAAACTAATTTTTTGGAGCAATATTTGTTAATCTTGAAATTGACCTACTAGCAGACAAGATAGAAGGAAAGATATATGTTAATTTTTTCATAGATGTACTTACTTTCCACGTATATGAAAATTTTAAGTATACTTGGAGTATGAATTGGAGCTGTAAGAAGTAGATGGGGTCTTGGCACTACCAATTTGAAAGCTTCCGCAGTAGCTTACTAAACATTTGTTACTCCAAAAGATGTCATTCAGGCCGAAGTCTATGGAATACATGGAACAATATATCTCGTTTGATTAGAAAAACTACAAGAGATAGCAGGATCTGTAGGCAATTGAACAATGGTATCCGCCATAACACACACTTTACCATAGCGCTTCAGTGTCATCACTTTAAAAATAATCTAAAATAGGGTTTCCACCGAAACCCACCAGAGGCAAAGAACCAGTAGAATCAGAAGAATTCTACAAGGATACAAATGGTTTCCGAAACGATCGCCATCTATATGGATCATACTGCGCACGTAGAGAGTGGTTTTATGACAACTGTAAGCTTAAATGCCTCACGTTGGGCGCCAATTTTCAAGAAACTTAAGTCACCTCGTTGAAATAACACGATTTGAGGCCTAGATGTGGAAGTTCTTTTCACCTTTTCTCTCATTTGCTGCCTTCTTGAGAAACTTCTATTCATCTGTCTCATTTGTCTTCATTTGCCCTAATTTTCTAACAACAAAAAAAAAAAGAAGAAACATCACCCCGATCAGTAAATTATTTATCCACAATTATTTATTATTCTGCAAGCCAAAAGCCAACCACTTGACACATTAGGGACCAACCAGCGCCAGATCAGTCACCTTGCCCAAAATCCCAAAGCAAGCGGCCAACCTAGCTAATAAATTTTCGCGCCCATAAATAAACTCTACAAATATTTGGTTGGCCAGCAGCGCCAGAGAAACGAGCTCATAAATCTGTAAATAAATAAAATAAATTCTTGAAAATGAAGAAAAGGCAACAACAAATTCCCAAAACGAATCAATAAAAATGCTCAACAAGTTTTTCGGCGAGAGGAGAAGCGTTTTAACATTTATCATTAAAAATCTCGAGAAAAAACACAGCCAAACCGAAATCGGCAGTCGGACGTCGCTAATTTGGCGTGTTAATTGCGAGCGACGAGCCGAGGCCGAAGCAGAGCCGAAGCGTGGCGATCGCTCTCTCGCTCGCTCGCTCGCTCGCAGTGGGGGCCCATAAATTTTATGTGTTTTGTAGCAGAACGAAACGTTTAAGCCGCCAAATGACAAACAACGAATTAACAAATTAATAAATAATTTTGTTTTTTTTTTTTTTTTTTCAACGTTGAATATTTAAATGGCTGGGGCGGCGGCGTTTTGGCGAGATAGCTAGCCGGTTGAGAGATACAAAGATACAGTATCTATAACTAATGTGGCGCATAAATTTTCGGCACTTGCCAAAGCCACGCCCACATTTTGCATGCCGCTGCCGCTGTGGCCGCTTGTTGCATATTGATGTAGGTAGGCGTTTTAATTGCCCGCCTCATCCGTCAAATGGGGCGTGGCATGTCGGCGGCGTGTCCAAACGGTGACGTCAACAAGTTGTCGACACATCGAATCAATTTGTTGCGCCCGACGACTTAAAATTTAGCCAAGGCACCAAAAGCAAAAACAACAAAAATTAATAAAAAAAAAAAAAAAAAGTTGCAGCAGCAGCCACCAATTTGCCACAATTTGTGGCAACAACCTCAGTAGCAAAATACAAATTTAAATGCAACAATCCATTGATCTCTCTCTCTCTCTCTCTCTCTCTCCCTCTCTCTCTCTGTTTGTGGCTGCATGCCAATATAGTTGCTGCCCAAAGAGATAAAGCGAAGCAGCCCTTGTTAATTGTCTTGCAAAACATCAATAAATGGGGAACAAATGAATTTTTAGCTTAGCTGCTTTAGCTTTAAACCTTCGATAATTCAAACCCACCCTCAGAACATAGAATTAAGAATTTTGTACTTCATTTAACAACGACGGGTGTCAAAGAAATATTAGTTTAAGGACCTTTTTGGGTACACTCAAAAAAAAATCAATCCGAAACGGGGTGATCCCGGATATTCTTGAGCCGATCCCGGAAAAAGATTGATTTTAGTTCCACTTTTTTTTTTTTGATCTCGAAAAACAGGATCACTTCAAGCATGCACCGGGATCACCCCGTTTTTAATCCCGAATTCTGATTTTTTTTCTGTGTATTTATGTATGTGAATCCATCTGATCTTACTTTAAGTTCATACTGGGCTCAAGTCAATCACTTGAATATTAAAACAAGATTTGACATTCTTAAAACAAGCTCAAAATATTCCAAAAATCGTAGAACTTATAAAAAAAAGGTTATTAAAGTGTATTACTTGATCTCTGCATTGACCAAAAGAAGGCGGCTTAGAGCCAAAAGATCAAGTCGGTAAAAGAAAAGTAAAGAAAAAGTTAATAAAGTTAAAATTTCAAACCAAATTCCTAACTTAAAAGACAAAATTCACCTTTAGTTACTTTTTAAGACTGAAATTGCCAATGAACTTGAAACACAATCCACTTAAATTTAAAAATATGCACGAAAAACTCTTCGTTTCTAAATGTTTCTTTGTTTTCCAAAACATTTAAGGGAGCTTTTTCAATTGTTGGAATTGACTGGATCGGTTCAGTGGTTCATGAAGGTTTCCATGCAGGAGTTGAACAAAAGGTGTTCTTAAAATACTGCCACCTGACTATAGCCCCAAAGCTAGTTAACCAATTCTTCAACATTAGACTAACGCAAGCCTTTTCATATACATTTCGAACCATTCTTTTCTGTGGTTCAACATTTTGAAACACAAGCTTGCTTTGTTTTGTGTTTCGGCTTACGATCATGAATAACTGTGAGAGATTCGGTACGGTTCACAACCAGCTGGCATTCCTTTTTCGTACTTTATTAATACTACACCCAAGTAAAAAACACTCAAAATTTAAGTTTTATTATGACCCGGGCTGCAAACTGGTTTAGAGTCGAACCGCTCCGGAGTTGGACACTCCGAGTTTTTTGGGGAAGTTAGAACCGAGCTCGAACCGGAGCAACAAAATATTTCCCTGCCGAACCCGAACCTGAACTGGAGCAAAAAAATATTTAAAAAAGGTTTCGGGTCAAAAATAATATTCTTTCACATTATTCCCACCGATTTCTACTCCACTTGGTACACTTATCGCACACAAGTTCTAAAGTCTGCGGCATAATACTGTTATATCTTATCAAAGTGCTTAGAAAAACGTTCCCACATTTTAAGTTCAGTCCTAGGATGCTAGGATAAATGTCATCATACCAAAAGGCACCTTTGAATCATCTAGCCAAAGTCAACTGAGATAATGGAAGTTAGGCAGTGCATTATTGTATCATGGCCTGTCGGAGTGTCTGAACTAAGTGTGTGTAGAGTATAAAAGATATAAATTTGAAAAATTTTCAAAAAGTAGAACACGATTTGGCGAATATTTCTGCATCATTTACTTCAAATACGAAGTGACAGTCTGGATGATGCTGAAGTGAGGTATTCTTGACTAACACTTTGATTATATTCTGCAATTGTGTACATAATAGAAGATGTAGCTATACCCCGATTTATTCTTAGATATTTGAAACCAAATCAAATCAATAAATGTTTCCTTTTTTGGCCGAAAGTTTTCGGAATATCAACTAAATTATTGATTTTATATTTGTTCAGTCTCAAGGCCATCAAATAGCTAAAAGCCTTTAATTCTTTTACTCTTTAGGCCAATTCCCCAAAGTGTTTACCCAATTATGTGTGTATTGCGTGTCTGTGTGTGCGTGTGTGTGTGTGAGCGTATTTTATTTAAATTATTTATAATTTCCTTTTGCAATTATTAATGCAAAAACCCAACCAAATACAGTTTATGTTTCCATATGAAATTTGTATGGCATTTTTGTGTTGTGTTTTCATTTCTGATTTTTTTTTTTTTTTTTTTTTTGTTGTGTTGTTTTCGCCCAGCGGCAATTTCCCATCGAGTATGTGTATGTGAATGTGTGTGTGCACATACATATGTGCAATATGTACTATTTTTATATGTGTATACATTTTTTTTTTGTTGGCCACTTGCAAAAACAGATGAAAAGTAGTTCATTGAATATTTTTCAACTTGATTTTATTTTGTGGCCGCTTAAATGATTTATACACAAACAAACACACACACACACACACATGTGCAGCGGGTGTCAGTCATTCAATCGAGGCAGAGGCACATATCGATACACCATTTCTATATGTAAGTATTTATATATCTCTCATATATCTGCGCACATTTGCGGCTAATAATAACCTTAAAAACCAAACACTATTTTGTTGCCTTTAGAGAGGGATTTTGGTTGATGGTGGCTTTTAATATGATTATTGCATTTCGAGTGCTGTTGTTGTTGTTGCTATTCGATTGAAAATTTGTGCATTTGCATTATTTGACCAGATATAACCCATAGATTTGCCATTTTCATATTAATTTTGTTCAGGGGCTTCTGATTGTTTGGGCAAGTTTTTGTTGGCAATTGAAAATTTGTTAAGCAAATGCGAAATTTGTATGCAAATTGTGGGGGCGGGGGAGGGTTTTTTTTTTGTTGTGTTTTTGTTTTGCTTTTGTTCGATTTTTATCGGAATTATTAGATTAACGGTTTTTGCCGCAGGCGAAAATCAAATCAGAAAAGAGACCGCCATGCACTGGGCAAAAGCATTTTTAGTTTACAATTTTAGGAATTTTCGCTGTAAATTTTTGAACCATATTGGAGAAATACAACTGTTTTTTATCACTTGGACGTGTTGTCCTTTAAGTAGACACTTGCTTAAAGCTTGCCTTACAGAATATAATGGAACTGTGCTGGAAATTTGGATTAATATGTGCACTTTTTGCGGCCTTATTTCAAATTTAAGTATTTTTTTATCATTTGGACGTGTTTTTTTATAATCAGTTATTATCAGTTAGGCTAAGTGAGGTATTGTAGAGCTGTTTTTATAATCAATATTCCAATTTAAAATTTTTTTTTATCCTTTGGACGTGTTTTGGTATAAGTGATTACACTTTTTGGCCTTCCAAAATTTTAAATAAATTTTCTAGATCTGAAAGCATGTAAAATAAAGCATTTCAAGACAAAAAATTCTACTTAAAATGAAAATGATGTACTTAGATCAGCGATGTTCAAGAAGAGATTCTCTCTGTAGCTCTCTGTCTCTCTTTTTGACACTCACTGAAGCATTACTTCGGCAAGCATTCGGCATAAAATGCCTAAAGTGTTCGGCCCCTGGGGGCTATGGGTGAACATCGCTGACTTAGATCAATAATTTATACTTAGTTATACTTAGCTTAGGTTTAAAAAAAATCCTTTATTTTCAGAGTGTCCTATAGACAATTGCAAAGAAATGGTAGTACAAAGCAAAATCTGCTAATAATAGGGACAACAGGTCCTTGGGCGATGCAGATTAACCTGTTTTCTGTATTCCATTTTCCATCTTTGTTTTGAGAACTTGATGATGTTATAATCAAGCTCGATTACAGCGCCATTTTGGTGTTGACATGGGAATTCAATACGGGCACAAGAAACAGAGTCCAAAACAACCAAAAAAAGGAAAAAACAAAAACAAAACACAACACATCCCGAATTGATCCTAAGGCTTCCCTATAGCATGTCCATTGTGTGATCCTCTCAAACACAAACACTTACGCAAATCCCCAAGTCATAAATTGCCACACAAATCGTTGAATGCATAGTCCAAGCTTACAAATTTCTATATACACTTTATGTATGCATATAAGGAATGTTATGCCAATGTCAGGGTTATCCTATAAGACAAACCTTGCCAATGACAACGCACCCAGCAACAACAACGACAACAACAACAGCGACAACGACACCGCGCACTGGTTTACCTTCAGTACGGTCAGAAGCAGCCGCAGCCGCTGCAGCAGCAGCAGCAGCAACTACATGGATGTCTGGGTCTGGGCCACAACACGTTCCGAACGTTCCACGCATTGGTTACCCATCCTTCCCTCCTCCACGCTCTACTGAAAAGACAAAGACACATGGCCCAGACCACACTTAGTCTAGGGAGACTATGAAAACTGCAATGACGTCCACGACGAGTGAGTTGGGTGAAGCACAAGAAGGAGGCAACTGTCTGTAAATTAACGCGGGCGTTAAAATTGCAATTTTTCACTTAATGCACACAGAACACATCAACAACAACAACAACAGCAGCAACAACAACAAATCTGAAGAGAGGATTGCGAATTGAGATTGCTCTGACATTCATACCTTTAGCTCATTTACGCATTGGCCGGCATCAAAGCTGAGACACTGGAGGTGAGAGCGTGAATTGTACAATGGAAACCCTATCCAGGTGCCCCGGACTTATCGAAGACCCGAGAGATATATAGCAGTTAACATTAGTTCTGTTCGACTTGACCACTTTGGGACTGTAAAGGCCGTTATTTACTTTATTTTTGTTAGCTGTGATTAGATCTTAAAATCTCTGATATGCAAACTTATCTAATACATTCTTGTATAAAGGCAGCAGTAGCTCAGCAGCTTGATCAAGCATTATTGTCTTTTATAAGGAGCTTCTTTACTGAAGATCCGATTTGAGAAGATTAGAAAAGAGATGGATTAAGCCACACAGACTCAGTTGTTCCTTGACATCGAAGCCTTGGTTCTAAAATGAACTGAGCCCCTAACTTAAGTTCTTTTCTAGCCTGTAGGCTAGGTTAGGTTGGGTTAAAAAGGCCGACATCACCCAGAGTCCCATTGGCCCATTGAGATGCCTAATAAAGGGGTGGGAGTTTGGAATTGGCGGACAGTTTCTACGCAATCTATCCATTTATACCATTTTGAGGAGTCCACAAAAAGAGCCTTATGGATACTCTGTGTTCCTGTGGCTAGTGATGCATTTCTCCAAAAAAGGATATTAAAACTTATACTTTGATTGATTTCGGTATTCATTTGAAGATGTTTTGAATATCCATTTTTGGATATTAAAATACCCATTTAATGTTGAAAGGATCTCAAATTTTCAACCAAAGCAGCTGAAAATCATCTAAAGGATATGAAAAATGTACATTTTAATATCAAACAAGTAAGGGCGCTGCAGTCGAGTTTCCCGACCACAAAATACCCTGTTCATTTGTTTTCATTTAGATGTTATGGAATTTTTGAAGATGAATGTAACAAAATTATCATCCCAAATATAGGCAACACTTTTTTCTAGTCCTGACCAACAACTCCAGTGTTTTTTGTCCGATCTGATTGTACTTTTCAGAACAGATAGATATTGGGCCTAGCTTGACCACGAGGCTCTAACTTAGAAATTGTGGATCTGACAGTTTTTTTTGGTCTAGGATGGCTAGAGGAGGTCTTGGTTTTTTGGTATTGAAAGGGGGACGGGGTGGGATTTTCCAAATCTGAAACAAACTTGATCTGCGTACAGCATAAGTCTACCTTCATGCAACATTTTGTTGCTGTATCTCTTATAGTCTCTGAGATCGACGCATTCATATAGACAGACAGACGGACGGACGGACATGGCTATATCGACTCGGCTGTTCATGCTGATCAAGAATATATTATATATACTTTAGGGGGTCGGAAATGTTTCCTTCTCCCTGTTACATACATTCGCACAACTTCATGATCCCCCTTTTCCCATTTTCAATGGGAACAGGGTATTAAAAGGTGCTATCCATTCCAATTGGTTCTGTTTTGTATCTTTTTTTTTTGATTTCAGCAACAGTTTTTGACATTTGTTCTAAATTGAGCCACCAGAAGAGTTTGCTATGGATTACTTTTAGATCATTTGGCGTGTTTCATGTACTTTTTTATAGTTCTATAAGACTAAAGATCACTAGTACACCACTTTGGCATCTATTTAAGAGCCCAGTCCATGATTGAGCTGCAGGTTAGACGGACAATTCCCAGTGCTAATTATGCCTATGTCGTCGGCATCTGCGGTTATCATCATAATATTTCGTTTACCACAAGGTTCCGTGAAGGGGGATGGTGAGGGGACTTGGCCCTGAGGCGTGCCGACATGTGCCTCTTTTGTCTGGGTTGCGGTCTGCAGCTCAGCAGGTTGTGTCTGGTGAATGGCAATGGCTCTTAGACTTGGCATTATTTGCTGCGGTAGAAAGAAAAGGAGGGAAACTTTTTGCTTTCTCAAAGGTGGCTACCAGGCTACCAGTTGATTGTATGGCCCACTCTCTCTCTCTCTTAAAAAAAAAATGGGTTGCTAGTGGCAGGGGTCGGCAATGTGAGCAGAGAAATTGCCAATTCCTTTCAATTCAATAGAAACTAAACTCGTCACGGTCTCATCTCCAATTCGCGTTCTTTATACAAACTTGTTTCTTATGTAAAGTGTCCTTGAAATAATTGTAAATTATGTCTACTCCTCTTGGTTGGCCTGAGATGAGGCAGAAGCTGACAATCTGAGGGCAGCAATCTCAGTCGTCTGCTCCTTCAGATAAATAGTTCTTCTTCAGTCTCGCTCTGTGTGGTTTGTGTGTGTGTGTGTGTGGGTGGGTTTTGGCTATTAATAAATTTCAATAAAGTGCATTGGCGGCTGCCATGTGGCATATTTGTGTAGCATATGTCACCGCCAATGCCTCCGCCGCCTGCCTAATTGAAAATAGCAAATAACACAAATACAAATTATGATCAGTTGATGCCAGTTGCCGGCCGCTGGGCACATTTTTGCAACTGGCAAACAAATAAACATACGTATGTATGTATGTATGTATGTCTTTATGTATGTATGTACGTTCTCGGGGCCCAACCTGTTTAATTTCAACAATAATTTATTTACGCCAAGAGCGCAGCAGCAGCAGCAGCAGCTGAAGGAGAGAGCCAAATTATTTGGCGAATAATCTGCCGACGCTTTTTTTTTGTTTTCTTCTTTCGTTCGCTTGCAATTAAAAACTTATTTTTAAGAAAATGAAAAATTCTTTGCCTGAGCGAGCAGACGCCAGGGAGGGTGGGTGGTTGGCGGGACGGTGGGGTCTGAATGTAAATTAAATGCACATAAAACTAGCCCGCATTGGGGCAGACAATCGGCCAACCACATGCAACAACTTGCACACAATTGAGTCGCAAATTTATTTGCTTGAGATGCATGAGGAACGAATTGGATGGGGGTGGGTGGGGCACGGTGCATGGGGGAGGGGGATCGCAGGGCTTATTGCTGCTTTGGCGATGCGTTGACGCTTGAAATTGTTGAAATGTACATTTTTAAATAGCAAACAAAATTATAAATGCCAAATTAATATTGAGATCTAGCAGAGGATAAATTTATTTTACTAATGCAAATGGCAAAACGATTTTTTGCATTTTTTTGGGGGAGGGGGGGTTACAAGGGTTATTTGGTGGATTGAGCTTGTGGCGAAGCGTAATGTTAGCCGGGGTTCTGAGGGATTTGTATCGAAGGCTTACACTGGGAACATGCTTTTTCGTAATGTTCGCTTTATAAAGCATTACAAATTAAGGTAAATAGTTGTAGCAGAGTACTTGGCCGGTCTGTTTTGTCGGAATGGGCCACTGTGTGCCCATCTCTATGGGAATAAAGCTTATCATTTCCTATCCAATTACCTGCTGAGACCCATTATGCATTGCCATGCCCCCTTTAGATCTTCTGTATATCCTTCTACAACAGACATCTATGAAAACTTAAAGATAATCTCAACTCTTTAAGAATCTTTTCAAATTTTGCAATTTTACGTACACTGGCTATTCGCCAGTCTTCTGGAAAATCTTCTTAATCATCCATTTCAATTAAAGATTTTTGATATTACGCTATTTTTTTGACCGTTCTATCTTTACCTCCTATTTACCCGTTTTCATAATGATCGAACCTTAAAAAAGACACTGTCAAATTTCGCGACATGTGTTTCTCTTTCTCTAGGTGCAGTTTTGATCATAAGCTCCTGCTAATAGTTTATCAGTTTTTATGACAGCTCTTCGGATGGCATCAAGTATTTAAACAGTTTGATGAGCTTATTGTGTTCGTGTAACATTTGCTGCCATAGCTGTACTATTTTTCTTTTCTTTACATTAAAGACAGCAGCAAGATGAATTACTTCGTCATGTGATTTTTAATCTAAATGCGGCCCTAGCGATCCAGCAAGATGAAAACATTGTCAAGCAATCTTTGCAGTTTCTGAGGAATAATCTGTAATTTTTGTTTTTTTAGTGGCAAGATAAGTATAAGCTTTAATTTTATATTGATGCATCTGGTATTGGGTGTTAGATTTTGTTTAGAGTTCGCTAATTTTGGTGGAATCGCCTTGTACTAAAAAACTAAACAAATCGGTAGAACATATGCTGAACAGTCAAGTTGTGTGTTCGCCTACTGCGCCACATGTTGAATTGAAATTGAATAAAACTGAGAAGCGAAATGTGAGAACTTTTTCGACATTAACTTCGCGTAGCAATCACAAACGAACCCGCAGAAAGAAGTATCCCAAGTGGTCCTGTCGTTTTCAAAATCTATAAACAGATGACGAAGAGAAAGCTCCAGCCAGAACTATCAGGTCAGGTTCTCGTTTCCGAATTCGATAGATCGGAATAGGCAAGAGATCGGATATCCAAGAATTGATTAGAGAATTTGGATAAAGCTGTCAGCCAACAAAACTGTTCTTTGGAGAGGATTTGAAATTATAAGAAAAAAGAAGAGTCAAACAATCGTCTTTTCGAAAAGAGAAGAGTTTCCAATTCCCATTTCACATAATTTGATCGAAATCGAAAACGGAAATAGGCCCGTATATGTGTGGTGCGATGTCACTCCAGTTTGAGATAAAACTATTATACAAGCCTAAGAATTTACAATTTCATTAAAACTTTCTGCTAAAAGAAGATGATTTGACACAATTTTCAAATGTCCCATTGTCAAAGGCTTTTCAGTTCTCATTTCTGCTCAAGGATATAAACAAATTGGCAAGTTTTCTTACCATTCAAATTTAATTTCTTATTACCATCAATTCAGTGTTGATCACTTAACCAATTTATGAAATCATGTTCATTTATAAGCTGACAACTTTCCTCCTCGCACTCCCCCCCCTCTTGCACACACCTCAGGCATCCTTATATTCCCCTTTTCGGTTTCTCAGGTCTATAAAGTTTATATGACATGCCATATAATCGTGCTTTGGCATCAATCTTGTTAAGTGATCAGGTTACCCCTTGGTTTTTTTTTGTTGTTGTTGGTTAATGTTGTTGTTGTTGTTGTTGTTGTTTTTACAATTCACGTATTATGATCAGTTAAATGACAATTTGTGGTGAGTTTTATGTGCGATTGGCAATTAAATGTTTATATGACTTTTCACACTTGAAGGAACCGTTAAACGGGTCCAAAAATATAACTGATTTATGAAACATGTATCTCGGGGTTTTGTACCCTTTCTACGGCTTGCTTTCTCTCTCTCTCTCTGTCTGTCTGTTCTTAAACCAAACAGGGATTGTAAGAGGGAAAACAAAGCAGAAGACAAAAGGCAAATTATATATGTAAGCATATATGTATGTATGTATGTATATACGCAGAGCTAATTTAAGCGAGGACAACACCTCAACTCATATTTAAAGTCAGCTAAATCAGAGCTTGAGTATGTTGTTTTTTTTTTTTATTATGGAAGCCCCCAAGTCGCCAAGTGGCTTGGTCGACATCGTCGTCTGCCTTTTGGGTATGTCTTTGTGTCTGGGCCACAGTAAAAAAAATTAAACACACACAGAAAAAAAAGGAGAAAAATATAATAAAATTATAAAAAAACAAAAACGACAGGAAGGGGGGCAACAGCGGGGCGTATGAGTGATATCAGAGAGCATTGGATGGCACAATGAACCGACAGCCGAGGCGAAGAAACCAACAAATTCATCCAGAAAAGTAGTCAATAAAGTGTCGACAATAAGCACAACAGCGAAGGCGCAACACACAACGCAACCGTCGAAAAAGCAGCAGGAGGGGCAGCAGCAACAGCAGCAGCGGCGGCAGAGCAGTCCAGACCAGGCGGCCATAAAGGCAGCGGCTCAGAGGCAGAAAAGGAGGACAGACAACAGCAACAACAACAAAATCAATTGAGCGATCAAGTGTCTTGAGGCGAAACAGAAGGTGGAATAAATAAAACAATAACCATGATAATGAAGTTAAAGTGAATTTTTGATGAATATGCCGACAGGGCGTGGCACAACAAACTCAACTCAACTCAACTCAACTCAACTTGAAGAACCACACCGGACATCCGGGCACAGTTGGAGCACTCAAATGAACAGTAAGACAGTGGCTAAGGCCGGATCGCTGAGCTTACACAACTTTTAAATGACATTAAACACTTGGAGATGATTTGAGGTATGGAGCATTGAAATCTTATTCGTCCTTTTTTGATCAAATCGATTTTGATTTGAGTAAATAAGCAAAGGTTTTGTGATTTCAAACCGGTTTTTCGACTAAATCTTCTCTCCAAATCACAACACTTTTGTGAATGCAAAAATGGAAGCATCCCTGTTTACTCCAATTTGAGGTGTGGTCTTAAAATTTTCCCACTTTGATCACAATTGTTACTATTTTTGATGCTAATTGCAATTTTTTAGAGATTTAAGGATTCATCAGTCACGGCAAATTGGTTTAAAATAACAGGCCTTACCTGTACCAAAGGTACACAGCGTATATTAAGCTTGTCTAAGTATGTAACATATAGAAGAAATCATTTCCGACCCATACAAATATATATAGCTATATTCTTAATCAGTCTTCCGTATAAACAAACAAATCTCAGAAATGCTAAGAGATAGAGGCTAGACATGTATGGCACATATGCTTCTTAAACTTGCAGGTAGATTTAGTTTATTTTTAATTTTTGCTACGCCTCCTACCGCCCACGCAATTTGGAAAAAACAGCATATCTCCTACAGTTTTATAGATAGAATTGTGGTACCTTTTGCACTTTTAAAGTAATCAGTATTATTTATCAAACCGTCAAAGGTTTCATAACGATTGGACGAGCGATAGTCAAGCTATGAGCAAAAGAATGTTCGCTGGTGCTGCGCAGCATACTACATTTTAGCATTGAATGAGGATGAGCTCGCATCTTAGTTTACCCCAAGTAGGATTAATCTAAGCTTGGGCAATCGATAAAAAATTCCAAAATTATAGGTAAAACTGTCAAAAGTTGGCGCTTTGTGGCTTAAGACTCGAAATTAATGTGAACTGAAGCCAGCTGTACTGGTTTATGGTTTTCGCTTCGGTTTAGCCACTTCGAAAGGCCGCTGGTTCAGCTTGCGGTTCTGTTTTTCAGCTGGCATAAGCGGTTTGGTATAAACTAATAAAACGAATTCAAGCTGAATCTTCAATAATACTTTGAAAAACTGTTGCTCCTTTAGACCGAAAAAAACCCATGAAAAACAATTCAATTTCCCCAAGTAAAACGCATATCAACCACATTCGAATCCAAAAACCGTTCCAATCCTCCACAATAAACCAACCCTCGAAAACATCAAAACCCAACATGTTAAATGGAAATGCATTTGCCTGGCCGTCTGTGGGGAGTGCAAAAATAAAACCAAATAGACGGAAAATGGGGGAGAATTGCACCAGTCCACAGCCACAGTAGTCTCGCTGCCCGATCCCGTCTCCCCGACAGTTCCGAGTTCATTGCATTTTATGCGACGCGACGTTGCAGGTAAATAACAATATGCCAGGACTACGCACCCACCAAAAACTGGGAATAAGGACGCAGCTCCTGCACTGGCACTGCTTTGTTTGCCATCATTGCATGTGCCGGCCCATCGCAACCAAAAAGGCCACAACACAATTTTCTCACCAGGAATGGGGCAGCAAGTAGAAAGCAGGAGCTCTGGAGCCGCAACACCCGCCGAACAAAAGGCACAAAACGTCAGCTCATTGAGTTTGACTTTGGTACGGGGCTGGTAAGGCGGCGGCGGGAGTGAGGACTTTACAGTTGCCAGCAACTGACACACGACTCCCAAACCCCTTCAAAACAACAACAACAACAACAGAAAAACTTAATCGAGGCATTGCAAGTCATGGCCACAGAAAACAAATCCCAAACATTGATCGAGGCAATGTTGACAAGTGTGTGAGTGTGTGTGTGTGTGGGACAGAGGACAGAGGCCTAACTTAGAGATGAGCCAACTTTGGTTAGAGGGATAGAAAGATACTGAAATTTCAGCTTGGAATATGAAAAATGACAGATAAGCCAGAAATTGAAACCGGAACGTAAAATGTTTTATCTGTCAGCTAATTTTAAGATAATTACACTCTTAGGGAGCGTTCACATACACTGACACTGACTGCCATATTTTTAGGTGTCAGTATAAACGTTAGTCAGAGGCAGCGCCAGTTGATTAGATTTACATAAATCTGTCGACATTCCCTTTTTGCTACTCAGTGTAAACAGTCTCCCAGATAACTGACAGTCTGGCAACTGGGCAGAGTTATCTATTGCACCCTTAGTGTATCTGGAGCGACTGTATTGCACCCTGTAACTGTAAAAGTTTGTATACTAACTGGGAAATGGGATGCCAAATGATCCAAATAAAACTCTGCACTTTATTTGCTCTGGTTATCTCTCTTTATAATTGTTCATCTGATCTGATCATCTAAAGATTGTCAAATATATCTAAAATCTGAAACATATACCTACAAATTCTTAAAATCTGAACCATATACCTACAAAATTTAGGTAGATATGCAGTTTTTTTTCGATTACGGCGAACAAATTGATAGGATTTCTTTCCGATTCATTCATTTTGATGTTATAGCTTTGCGAAATGTATACCTTGGATACCCACAGTCACTGGAACGCATTCGTTTTTCAAAAACAGAGACTTAAGTCGAGTATAGCTATAAAACTCACAAAATCGATAAGATATTGATATATCAATAGCTAAATATATCATAGAGCCTTTAAAAACTACCTGAGAAATTGTAAAGAATAACTGAACCAACTTATTTAAAATCGATATTTAGAATCGAGAATAAAATATAAAGTAAAATGATGGATCCTTCAACAGGCTGTAAGATTCTATTTGAATCCTGAAATATGCTAATCAGGGATCGCATTTCACTCACTCTCACTCCTTCACTTGTAAATAAACTCTTAACCTTATATGAAAATCAGTTTGGGGTTAATTTAAAGAACTTTTAACGAGAAAGCTAAGCTAATTTCGTCTGTGCAGAAGTTTTTATACCCTTGCAAGTGCTCGCTTAAATATTTTTTAAAAAAAAAATACTCTTTTTTCCATTTTCCGACCGATTGTTCGTATGGGAGCTCTATGATATAGTCATCCGATTTGGCCAAAAATTTTTAAAATTATGTGAAAGGATGTGAAACAAACAAATACAAAATTGTAGGATGCTACCATAAAAACAAAAAAGTCTTTTTAACTAAGACTGTTTTTCAGACCTATCTTTTGTATGGCAGCTATACCATATAGTTGTCTGATTTACATCAAACTTCACAAAATTATAAAAAATCATAGAAAACCTATGAATACAAAGTTTGGAGACGTTTCCATTGAAAAGAAAAAAGTTTTTCATACTAAAACTAGTTTTCCGACCGATTGTTCCTATGGGAGCTATGAGATATAGTCAGCCGATCTGGTCAGTTCCGATATGTCAGTAGTGTGGAACAAAAAAAAAACTCTGTGCAAAATTTCAGTTCGATAGCTTTAAAACTGAGAGACAAGATCGCGTAGACAAAGCACAATCGACTCAGCTCGTCACCCTGATCAAGAATATATATAGTTAATGGGGTCTGAAATGAATTTTTCTATGCATTGCAAACTTCTGGGCACAATTATAATACCCTTAGTTTAAAGACTATTTCGCCCCATGAAATATCAAAACAAAATGTCTGATATCATTTTACAAAAGCAGCGACTTATTGCTGAGCTATAGACAACTCTTCAGGACATGCCAATGCACACACAGAGAACCCAGCAAAAAAGTGTTTCTTTCTTTGCTCTTTCATGTGATTGTTGCTAAATGACAAATGATTTTCGCTTATAAGCAGCGATCTCTAGTCTAATGATAACCATTTGGAACCGTTTCACATGCCCCACTTTATCATACTCCCTTGTCTTTTACAAATCTCTCTCGTATGTGAATTTTTGCCCACTTCTAAGCAATCGATTTTCACCAAATCACAGTTCTCTGATAACAATTTGCGGCATCTCCGTTCCCGCTGCCACATACTAGGCTAGCGGGAGTCAAAAATCTGCATAAGACTTACCAGGGTATCCAGGAGAGCCCTTTTTTGGATGTGGCCAATGCAATGCATTCTGTTGATTTTTTCCCATTTTTTTTTTGTTTTTTTTTTTTTTTGGCTGGTCAATGGACACATGGACTTGCTGATGGTCATGGGCCTGGGCCTCCATCACACAGTACAGTTTGTGCCCGCAGCAGAAATCATAAAACGAAAAACGAGTTACAAAACTGCTGAAAATTCCGCCAGAGAAGAGTCAGAAGCAGAGAGAAAAACAGGTAGGCGACTTCGTTTGTGGAATGCAAACTAAAAATAGGAAGCCAACCTGGGTGTAGTGTAGGGGTGGGGTGAGCAGGAGCAGCCCAAGCTCTATTTATGCCCTGTGTGTGTGCGGTGTGTGTGTGTGTGTGCAATGCCAAAGTCAGACAGAGGAGGCAGAGAGTCGGACAGTTCAGTTCAGCCAGTTCAGTTCAGAATCGCTTCTAATGTCTGCCCAACGACGTTGCCATTATATCGTTAGACATGGCAGGCCACCACCACCCAATCCTCCATTGAATGTCTCGTTCTTGGCGTCGCCAGTTCTCTGTCCGTTGACTTTGATTGCAAAGTTTACATGGCACCAAAGTGCATTTTCAATAAAAGGAAATATCAAACTTCAAGCTTACCAATGCAAACACCAGCACACACACACACACACACACATACCTATATGTATATACATATATTTGCAGTATATTTATCGTGCCTTTAGTTTTTTTGCACTTGTTCTGCCTCTTTGTAAGTGTGTGTGTGTGTGTGTGTCAGGACGACACAAAACCTTTGCCATGCTGGAAAATTCTATGACCTCGCGCTTTGAAACTTGTCGCTGGCTGAGCTCCTTTCAGTCCTCTACTCTCTTACCCATCCTAGCAAAAAGATATGCCAAGTGAACTTTAAATGTAGTCAATGCAAAGGCAATAACAATTCCTGCCTTTTGGCTAAATTTTACTCTGGGGACCATCGACTGAGGGTGGAACCAAATGGGTGGTGTTATGAAAGGTAAATGGAAGCTAAGTGTGCACAAATTGAAGAGTATTTGCTGTTCGATACATGGGAAATACGAGCTTGCTATAACAGCTATACAGACGACAACCTGCTTTGCTTTTGATTTTCCTTACAGTTTTTTAACATACAAGCAAACCGCCCGGAGTTGGTTCAATTTCGAGAATCACAGGTTTGGTTTGGTTCGGTTTCGTGGGATTTTTGCGAACTTTTTATGATGAAACTTTAGACCTATCGCATTTTTATTTCAAATTTAACTGCCTAAAATCTTTCAAATAGCTTCGAATCTCTATTTATATGCAGAAGAATGCAAATTTGGGTCTTATGTTCATCTTAGCTATAGCAGGGTGATAAATTTTAATTGGTCATTCGAGCCGGATCTAAAATAAATAGTTTTGAGTACTTGTTGATGGCCTTGAAGCTAGCAAAGGTCAAAAACACTTGAGGTTGGAGGTTTATGGCTAAGTACCAACACTTTTATTCACTTTTTTCTATTGAATTAAACTAAGTTCTAAGACCTATAGCTAAAAAGAGTTAAAACCGGTTGCCTTATCGTTCAAGCACTCGTTGATCAAATGTACAAAAGAAATTTCTGTAGGCTTTTTTGGTAGGTCTTGGCTTGCTTGTGGTTTTCTGGCATATTTTAGCAGTTTTAGATGGCTTAGTTCGGCCTGGTTCCGAACCGGCTTGCATTCTAATAAAAAAAACTTGAATTGGATAGCAAAGTCTGCTGATGAAATTATAGAGAAATAGCTATACAGACATATTGCTGAATATTTGAACGCTTTTTTAGTCCTTGAACCAGTTTTTTGGAACCAAACCATGTGCCTGATGCATATAAAAAGCTTTTTGGAAACAGAAGCCTAACCTTGAATACGAACTCTACTATTCTGCTGAATTTAAGGAGAGTGAGGCATAGTTTAGGAAAACCTTCAGAAAAACTCCCTCAGAACTATGAAACTCTTGAACCTGGGTGGTCAAAATCGTAACTTCCCAACAAACTCCCAATACAACATTTCATTTTTCACGCCCTCGCACTCTCTTTCCCCACTTTCTATTTCTATGGCACGCATTTGGAAAAAAAAGGCATAAAATAAAAACCGTTAGGTAAATGAATTTCAGTGGCAAATAGCAACCAACTAACGAAAATGAAAAAGAAGAAGAAAACAAAACCAGCACCGAAATGTTGACATGCATCTCATATAACGCGTACCCTCGAATCATCCAGCAATGTCTTTTCGGTTCACGTTTGCGTCCACAAAATTTCATTGTACCCACGCCGCGGCGAAGCGACAAGCGGAAATGGTAAACATTACCTACACTTACTTGCCAAAGAAGGGGGTGGGTGGTGCGGGGTGGCTGGCAGACGCGGAATGGGAAATACAACAACAAAAAAAACAGTTAGTTATGAAACCAAAGCATCACTCAAAGAGCAGGCCGCCAAAAGACGCCCGCACAGACATAGACGCAGGGCCTAACCAGGGGGAAGGGGGATATGGCCAAGTGACAGCAGCCGCTGTTGCTGCTGTTGCTGTTGCTGCTGCTGGAGAAGCTGAAGCAACTTTCCAATGCGCACAGACACACACACACACACACTTTATATTATTTCATTATTATTATTGTTTCGCTTAGTTTTTTTTTTTTTTTTCAAACCAACAAAAATAATAAAAAGCAGCAACAATCCGAGTTGCATGTAAAATTGTTCGTGGTATGGTAAGAGTTGGAGGTTTTGAGGCAAACCACCAAAAACGCAAACGCAGCTCAGCCATAAAAAAAAACCTTTCATAGTTTACAAAAAAAATAAACGAAAAAAATAAGCTTTTTCCATAACATTATAACAAATTTTATTTTTAGTTGCAAATTTGTGGCGAGAGAAAAGCGAGATGGGAATAGAAAAGAGGACGAAACGAACTCATTAAACTCTGTTTAGAAATTAAACACAAATGTTTAGACCTTCATTGTTTAAGTGTTTTTCTACATTTTGACTTTTACAACAGAAGTGAAGAGTTAAGAGTTACCTGGTTAGAACCACGCTCAGAACAAAATTTCATGTAATATTGGGATAATCCCGCTTTGTTCTTGCACCTTGAAAAGGGATTTAGTTTTATGAGCTCCATTCTCAGGAACTGATTAAATTTTGAGGATTTACCAATTTCCAGGCTTCTTTTTGAAATATTATTATTGCTTTGGTTCATTTTGGTTACAATTAGAGTTTTATTTTGCAATGATCACTTTTATCAAATTATCAACTGATATTGCCACTATTGTTGTTACGTTTATCAAATATATTCGACTCATTTAAGGGGTTACCTACAGTTAGGTTGGGTTAGGTTGTAATGGTTGAAATGGGAAAAATACCATTTTTAACTTGGGCCTGTTGTGTTACCATATAACCCTTGCTAAGATGTGGTCGTAGAGGGAGGGTCGTCCCCTTACATACAGTTAATTGGCCGGAAAATAGCTAGTTTTCAAGAATATTTCCTAGGCACACCCTTTAGTTTCTTAAATCAAAAATTTGTACACGCTTTAAGGCAACTTTTAGCTGTACTTAAAATTAATTGCATTTGTACGAAATATCATTTGGAAAACAGCTACAGCTGATCTCCAGTAGTTCTAATCAAAAATTGGGCTTTGCGGCGTTTGCGATATCTCTGGACTTGATCATCTAAAGTTTAAAACCCAAATGGATTTCGTCACAGAATTCTCCAACTTCGTTATAGAAGTGGTAAATCAAAGTAAACATTTTTTTTTTTTAATTTTTACTTTTCAAAAAAATTCGCGATTTTTCGGCCAAATACTGGTCTTAAGTTCTTTGAAAAAGAAAAAAATTATCGGTGAGGAAAAACTTTCGATGAAGGTTTTAAGAATACATCTTAGAAGCTTGTGCTCAAATTTGAGACCGATCTGTTCATTCGTTTTCGAGAAATCGTGTACGCCGTCAACACAGTTTAGAAAATTTTACCTAAAGCGTCTTAACCAATGTAGGTTTATCTTCAGATATAATTGCTGGATTGACTTGAAATTTAGTGTGTGTTTACTTAAATATGTGTAGATCTTCAACATAGTACAATATGTCACATAAACTAACATATAGCAGAGTAAATAGAAGTATTTGACACAAAGCAGCTATCAAGAAGGTGTGAAATCGGCCCTAAATATTAAGTTTAGCCGACAAATAGCCGCTAACTGGAAGAAAAGAGATCCGGACTTAGAAAAAATATATAAAAATCGATTTCCTAACAAAATTAGCTGTATGCAACCCCTTAAAGAACATTTTAAGAAACTTTTGGTAACATTTAAGTAAGTTTTTTCTGTCACCTTCGTCCGTTTTAAGCAATAAACTTAACAGAATTGATTTGATATTTACTCACATATCTGGATCTACTGCAGTTCAACACTGAAACATATCTCTCTCACTTATTCCGTCTATTTTAGAGTTGCCTTTCTGCTGAAGGTTTTTTGCAAGCAGTTCTGGCTTCGCTGGTAAAATTTTCTTAGAATTTTACGAATATACATTATCATGGAGAACCCAGAGTGATGCTGGCTCACTGTGTCTCAAGTCCCATCCGAAATGATGCTGGCTAACGTGTGCCACACACTATTAGAAGTTTGCTGCGTCGAGCTTGGTAGCTAAAGATAAAGATAAAGGATAAAGATCATCACTGACGGTGACCCACAGTCCGGAAAGGTAGTAATACACAAAACATCTAGTAGCCCTTAACTGATATTCATCGGACTGCATTTCAGTTAGCTAAAACATCATCAACCCATGCTCTCTGGGAGATCTACTAAAGCGGACATGCTTTCAAACATAGGCTTGAGTGGCACTTTGGAGTCAGCGTCGCTCTGTCATCAGCTTTACACCAGTTGACAAGCAACTATGTGCGTTCAGGCTGAAGGCTAAATATTTTAATATTAGTCTTAAATGTGAGCAAGCTCCAACAGAAGACAAGGACAAGGAGGATGCCTCGACTTAAGACAAATTCTCTAATCACTTGGAAGGCCTTTAAGAACGCTGCTCCCATCACGAAATTATGCTTCGCCTGTATTCTCGAGAAATGAAGAGAGGCTAATAGATTTAGCTGCGGGGCAGGAAAATGGCCGTAATTAGTATCAGATTTGACTGATCAATCAGATTGAAAACCTGGTGATCGACAGAAGGCATTATCGATTATCGAAGTGCGATTTGTAGTGCCCATATAGACTCGGATCAGAATCTACTCAAGAGTAACAAATTTAAAATCTATAAGCGTCTTTGAAGTTGTACGTTTGACCCCTCTCTAACTAAATTACCCGAGAATAAGGGCATGCAGAAGTTATAGTTGTAGTTGTAGTTAACAACTGCAACTTCTGCATAACATAAATTTTATTAAACCCTTTAATGTTCAAGTCCACTTCAAATAAATGCGAATATATAGTTTAACAACATGATAAATCTCAATTAATATATATAATATATATATATCCCATATTAATCGATAGTCAAGCATCACTCAAATAGCCTCAGGTATTTGGAATCGTTGTAAATGCTTTAGTTGCAGTTGAATGCTTTTGTAACAGCAACATGGCACTCAGATTGCTGACGGCACTCAAAGCAGCACCCAAAACACCAGCAACAACAAAGCCGTTTGCTAATTATTTCAAATTTTCATTTTGATTTAGATTGAACCTTAGATGTGCCGTTGTTGCTGCTGCTGCTGTTGCTGGTGCAACTCTGACCATGCCAGCAGCAACATCAACAACAGCAGCAGCAGCAGCAGCAACAGCTCGACTTGGCCTCATTATGTTCAAACATATTTCATATGCCAACAACAACAACAGCAACAAAAGCAACTTTGCTACGTTTTTAGTTTTTTTTTTTTTTTTTATTTTTATTGTTTCTTGTCTTGGTTTGCTGCTGTCCGGTGAAAGTAATCATCATCATCAGCAACAGCAGCGGCTGGCAGCAACGGCAGCAACATTAAGCTCTGAGGTAAACAAACTAAACATTTTTACACTCGCCAAAATGTTCACTTGAAGAACCAACATGAGACGATTATGAAGATTTCTAATTGAAAATAAAATGGGGGAAAAAAAATCAACGTTTGCAAAAAGCCAAACACGGAGTGGAAAAAAAAAAGAGTAAAAGAAACTGAAACGAGGTCAACTGAGGTCAACACTCATGTTTATGTACCCCGAACCCGAACTACTTCATACTCTACTAAATATTTGTATGACGACGAGGGCCCAGAGATTCATTTATGTGTGCATGTGCATGTGCATGTGTGTGTGTGTGTGCGAGTGTGTGTGTGTGTACGGGCTTGGAACTGCATGCATGGCCAGACCAGAAGGGAGGGGTCTGAGCATAAACTAAATCAAACAAAAGGCAAAACAGAGCAAAATGTGGAGCGACGACGCCGACGACGACGACGACGACGCCGCCGACGACGCTATGGGAGCACTTCAATTGAGTTTTACATAGATTTGTTGTTGTTGATTTGATTTCCAACTATTTTCTGTATTTTTTTTTTTTTTTGTATTTTGTAGGTTGGCTGGCGACAAAATGGACAACAACAAACAGCGAAAACTCGTTCGTATTGCTGCGGTGTCAGGGCAGCAGCAGCAGCAACATCTCGCAGTCGTCGCAGTCGTCATGACTTGGCAAATGCTCGCCAACATTATCGTCTTGACCATCTCGTGAACTTCATTTGCAAGCGTTGAGGGGGCAGGCAGGCTGGCTGTGAGGCGGCAGGCAGCAGCCGGGGGTAAAGCTGGGGAGGTGGGCCAACATACATATTTCATTTGTGTGGCCGCTGTTGTTGTTGCTGTTGCTGTTGTTGCTGTTGGCATAGCAAGTGTTGCCAACTTTATGGCATTTAACAAACACAATTACATTAGCTTCTTGGGCTTCTTTGCGTTTTGCAGCTTTTGTTTTTTGCCGTTACCTTTTCTTTTTTTGTCTGCGGGGCAGGTGGGGTGGGGCAGGCGGGGGGGCAGTCAGTTGGTGATGAGTTAACTGTTGACCAAAGTGCCTAACTAATTTACATTTGGCGGTGGTGGTAAAAGGCAGCCAAATGTGATTGTAGACAGGGTCCAAGAGTGTTTCCAGCCTCTAGGTAAAGTCCTTATTGCGATCGTTTCTGACTTTTTAACATCGATTGTCAGTTTGTCTATTTGTGTGTTTGTCTGTTTGTATGTTTGTCTGTTTGTCTCTTTGGTCGATTGTCAGTTTGTCTATCTGTCTTTCGTCTGTTTGTCTTTTTGTATGTTTGTCTGTTTGTCAGTTTGTCTGCTTGAATGTTTGTATGTTTGTCCATTTGTCTGATTGTCTATTTGTATATTTGTCTGTTTGTCTCTTTGGTCGATTTTCCGATTGCCAGTTTGTCTATTTGTCAGTTTGTCTATTTGTGTGTTTGTCTGTTTGTATGTTTGTCTCTTTGGTCGATTGTCAGTTTGTCTATCTGTTATTCGTCTATTTGTCTATTTGTCTGTTTGTCAGTTTGTCTGCTTAAATGTTTGTATGTTTGTCTATTTGTCTGATTGTATTCTTGAATGTTTGTCTGTTGTCTCTTTGGTCGATTTTTCTATTGTCAGTTTGTCGATTTGTATGTTTGTATGTTTGTCTGTTTGTCTCTTTGGTCGATTGTCAGTTTGTCTATCTGTCTTTCGTCTGTTTGTCTATTTCTATGTTTGTCTGTTTGTCAGTTTGTCTGCTTAAATGTTTGTATGTTTGTCCATTTGTCTGATTGTCTATTTGTATGTTTGTCTGTTTGTCTCTTTGGTCGATTGTCAGTTTGTCTATTTGTCAGTTTGTCTGTTTGTATGTTTGTCTGTTTGTCTACTTGGTCGATTGTCAGCTTGTCTATCTGTCTTTCGTCTGTTAGTCAATTTGTCTTCTTAAATGATTGTATGTTTGTCTATTTGTCTGATTGTCTTTTTGTATGTTTGTCTGTTGTCTCTTTGGTCGATTTTCCGATTGTCAGTTTGTCTACTTGTATGTTCGTCTGTTTGTCTCTTTGGTCGATTGTCTGTTTCTCAGTTTTTCTCTTTGGTCGATTGTCCGTCAGTCAGTTTAGCAGAATGTCTATTTGTATGTTTGTCTGTTCGTCCTTTTTGGTCGATTGTCTGTTTCTCAGTTTGTCTGTTTGTATATTTGTCTCTTTGGTCGATTTTCCGTTTATCAGTTTGTCTTTTTGTGAGTATGCCTGTTTGTCTCTTCGGTCGATTGTGTGTTTCTCAGTTTGTCTGTTTGTCTCTTTGGTCGTTTGTCAGTTTGTCTTTATGTCTGTTTGTCAGTTTGTCTATTTGTATGTTTGTTCTTTTTGGTCGATTGTCTGTTTCTCAGTTTGTCTGCTTGTCTTTTTGTCAATCCCAAGTCTGTGAATCGGTTTCAAAACGGTTCGAAAATGTTTAAAAGTGGTTCAGAGCCCACAATGAAATATCAGCTGGTAACATCTTCCTACATCTGGTCGCTTTTCGGCTCCAAAGTCAAAACCAATGACGAGTCTCTTTAATGGGTTAATTGGCACTCACTGGCCGCGCACTCCTTCTGCGAATTGTTTTCGTTCTTTTTTTTTTTTTTGAAACCCGCCGCTGTCTCATTATCAGCCTACAGAGCCCAGCGGCTTCTGTCACCATACAAAATTCTCGCACAATGCAACAGCCTCGGTCTCATCATCGTCGCTTCGTGTGTGGCCCTGTGGACTGCGACTGCGACTGAGACCGGGGACTGGGAATGAGCAGTGGGTCTTGGACCTCTGGATGTCGATGTCGGCGCCGATGGAATGTTGTTAGTTATAAAATGGCCACAAAATCATAACGCGGGCGTGGGCTCTCCTGGTAACCGAAACCCGAACCTGATATTGACGATGATGACGAGTTGTGGCTGCTGTTCCTACTCCTCCTCCTCCTCCTCCTCCTCCAGCTTCTCCATCCACGCATTTTTATGTCTGGTCTGGACTTGTGTGTGAATTAAAATGTTCCTCTATGCAATCCGACAAAAATCAAATCAAAACTCGTCGTTTTTTATGGCTTTTAGAATTTGTACAAAACTTGTTTCGGCCGTTTGTTTGTTTGTTTGTTGGTTTTTTTCTAGGCGGCGTTGGTGGCTCGCTTTGAATAATGATGATAAGAGAGCCGGTCTACAGCCAGTCGACCATCCATCTGTCCATCTAGCGTTCTCTTTTTGATTATTGATTTATTGTTTTGTATTTTGAAAATCGTCGCCAGGTACAAGCGAGCGTGTATCGCGCAGATACATTTGAAGCGCACGCTTGTGTCATCAATTTAACAAAAGACCCAGAAACGCTGCCCGAACGTTTTTCGTTCTCATAATTTGTTTGCCCTGCCTCGCTTCTTTATGCTTTGTGTCGACTGTGAGAAAAGATTTTATTTCGTTCAAGTGGTTTTTGATTTAACACCAAAAAGAAAATATTTTAATGATGCGTCGTCGACGTCGCGCAGTCAGATGTGCAGCTGAAAAACGAACGAAAAACGATTTCTAACTTGTTTGGTGGCCTTTCTTTTTCTCTGCCAGTTGTTTTGTCTTTTCTTGTTCTCAATTTTGTGGTTCATCAAACGATTGATTAGCTGGCTGGGAAAGCCGCGCACAAATAAGTTGATCATTTTCGGATCATTAAAATGTTGGAAACTGGATCAAATCCACCCCGACCCCGCAAACCAACCAAACAATGAACAATGAAGAGGGAAGGGGGTCAACTCGAGAGAGCAGAGACGCAACACTCGACAAGCTGCCAGTTGATCCTGTTCCTGTGTGTGTGTGTATATCGAAGCGGTTAACATCTGTCACAACTGCTTCCTGGCACACCGAGTGCTTAGGACCAGGAACCTGGGCAGCTTTTATGAGGTATTTACAATAATTGGCTGTTTTTTGGACAAATATGAAGAGGTATGCTGGTTTTTTGAAGCAATTGAATTGAATTGAGATTACTAAGATTAATTGTATACTAAATTTTATTTTGAAAAACCTAATTTTTGTTGAAAAATATGAATCTAGCTAATCTAAGCCGGACTGAGATCATGTGAGTTAAGTTTTCTCATAACTCAATCATTACCCTAAGTAAGCAGCTCATTTCTACAGCCGTTTCAAAAACTTTCCAGTACTGTCTTCAGTAGACTTAGCTGGCGACTGCAGTTAAAAAGCATAAAAGAGTTTATATAACGCATACATAACGCATTCTAGAAATCAACGGATAGTTAGAGATGTACTCAATATGGGTACTTGCTCTTGTAGTCTCTGAGATTGTGGTGTTCCTACAGACGGACGGACTTTAATGTAATGCGTAATTTCTGTAAATATGTTAAAATTGCAAGGCACTTTGGAACATTCTCTTTACTAAAATCCAGGAGTCAGTACAGCTGAGAACTATTAAGGCATTAGCATTACACAAAGCTATAGCTCTTGAGTGATATGAAATGAAATTTAGTACTAAAATTTATTAAACGAGAAAGCTAAGCTAACTTCGTCTGTGCCGAAGTTTTTATACCCTTGCAAGTGCTCGCTTAAATATTTTCAAAAAATACTCTTTCTCTGTAAAATTATGTAAAAGCATGTGAAACAATTAAATACAAAATTGTAGAATGCTACCATTAAAAACAAAAAAGTTTTTCTAACTAAGACTGTTTTTCAGACCTAACTTTTGTATGGCAGCTATGCCATATAGTTGTCCGATTTGAACAAAACTTGGTAGAATTATAAAAAAAAACATACAAAACTTATGAATACAAAGTTTGGGGACGTTTTCATTGAAAAGAAAAATGTTTTTCATACTAAAACTAGTTTTCCGACCGATTGCTCATATGGGAGCTATGAGATATAGTCATCCGATCCGGTCGGTTCCAACATATTAGTAGTGTGCAGCAAAAAGAAGACTCTGTGCAAAATTTCAGCTCGATAGCTTCAAAACTGAGAGAGTAGTTCCCGTAGAATCGAACGGACAAAGCTCAATCGACTCAGCTTGTCACCCTGATCAATAATATATATAGATTATGCGGTCGGAAATGAATATTTCGGCAAAATTATAATACCCTTTGCAAGGTTATAAAAATATGAGAAATATGCTTAAGATCGAAGATTGGTTCAGTGGTTTGTCTTCTAAAAACCTACTGTGGTTAATTTTAGTCAATTTATAAGCAAACTTTTAAACCAAATTCCTAAAAACTTAGATTTTTGAATCCCATTTAAATTCCGAGAAATTAGCAAGCCTGGTTTTCAGCTCAGTCAGCGTTTTCTGTCACACAAAATTGCAGCTTCTGAAGATTCCCCTGGGTAAGCGGAGAAATTTGTAGCTTGTCTGCGAAGAATGAATTTTGACATGGATGTGAGTTAGTTCCTTAAGCAAGTGACTTTGCACTTTTCCTGTGGCTTTGTTAACTTTCTTACAGGATAATTTATATTCGATACGGCAAAAAATGTTTTTTTACACACATTTCTATCCCTTAAATTCGGTTTTTCGAAAATTGTTTATTCATTACGCAAATACTTATGCAGAAGCTTTTGAAATAATACCGACACTTCAACCGCTCTCACCTCTCGATGGTTTCCCTGCTCTGCTCGCTGGCCGTATCTTTCGCTTAATGTGACACTAATCAAGCGACCCCGAGTGTTGGCTGGTTTGTTGGCTACGTTTTTATGACCGCTTTGCACGCTGTTTACACACCCAACATTCTCGAAGAATCAAAGACAATGCTTCGCATCCATTCATAAAAATGCCACTCGAATGCTTTCTACTCTACTATTGTGGCACCTTTCTATAGGAAAAATCCACAAACGAAGAATGGGAAAATGGGGAAAAGAACATGAATAAAGCGGGTCCATATTTGCGTAGGTAGAGCAGCTGAAAGACAGAGAGAGAGAGAGAGAGAGAACGCACCAATTTCACCTTCTTGAGGTTGTTGTTTTGCCCACTCGAAGAGCATGACGCGTGTCAGGGGCTACCAATTAGCAGAGCGGAGCGAAGAGAACAGAGGAGACGAGAGAGAGAGAGGCGCGCAGGCGCAACCTTTGGTGTAGCTGTTGTTGTTCCAGGGGTTGTGTGTGTGTGTGTGTGTGTGTCGTTGTGGCTGACACTGATGAGCCGCAAACTGCGCAGGAAGCTTCATTTAGGGGATAATAATTTCGGGGCATGTGTTATGTTTGATATCCCCCCACACATGCACACACACAAGCACTCGAAAAGGACTCGCAGCAGGACTCGCTCCAACCGTTATTGTGTGCGCTGTAACATCTGCCTCAGGTACCTTTTGTCGCTGGCCCTCCTGTACGCAGGACATGTGCGTTTTTAGTTATTGAAATTTTTACTTGTCTCCTCGTTTTGGCTTTTGTGCATTGAGTATTTAATTGCAGATAATATCGACAACAAACAGCAGGCAAAAGGATGAAGGAATCAACAGCTGAAGTCCTCCGGAAATGCATCTGTGGCCGGGGAGACCTCTGTCTGCTGTGAAGGGAGATCGCATTCTGCTGTGGAGGCGCGCGCACGTGTCAATAATTGTGCAGTTGCTGGGGAGCAGCAGCGTATAAAAAACTCAGCTGTCTTTTTTTTTTTAACATTTAAGTTTTTGAATGAAGTGCGAGAAAATGGTTCGGGATATAGTAAAATCGGTTCAAGGGGGAGGCAAAACTGCGAACCGGTTCGGCGGTGATGCAAAATGTTGCTGAAAGTAATCTTATTTTAATACTTTTCCCCAACAAACAATACAAATTCCATCCACAGAAGTAGGAGCATCCATGGACATGCCCTCAGTAAGTGACATTCCCAGGAATGACGCACAGGTCCTATTCATTGCCACTTTCGCCGACGATACAACCATTTTGGCCAGACATCCCGGTGTCTACAGCGCATTACCCCTTTTGCAGATTTGCAGATCTTCTAGCTTATCTTCTAGGACACCTGGTACCTGGAAGTGTACCTTGATGGGCGCTTGACATTTGGCTTGCATATAAGCCACCTAACAAAGTCGCTTTAAAGAAGAGCTGCTCAATTGGGGTGGATGCTAAATATCAGAAACAAATTGTCCTTAATGAACAAGGTACACATATAAAGGGTGACTTTTTACCTATTATATTTTTGGCAACACTGGTTTAAACAGCTCACGCACGTTTCGTGTTTTGTTTCACTGTCAAACATCTTCAGTTTGGTCTGTAATTTAACCATGAATCGTCTTACAAACGAACAACGCTTGCAAATTATTGAATTTTGTTATCAAAATGCGTGTTTTGTTAAGAAAGTTCATCGCGCGCTTCTTCCATTTTATGGTCAGTTGTGTCAATGATCAATGGGTACGTAAATTAGCAGAATTTTCGATTTTGGAGTGAAAATCAGCCAGAAGCATTGCAAGAGCTACCAATGCATCCAGAAAATGTCACAGTTTGGTGCGGTTTATGGGCTGGTGGCATCATTGGATCGTACTTCTTCAAAAATAATGCGAATCGCAACGTAACTGTGAATGGTGAGTGCTACCGTGAGATGATATCCAACTTATTGTGGCCCAAAATGCAAGAGCTTGACTTGCATGACATGTGGTTTCAACAAGACGGTGCCACATGCCACACAGCTAGCGCAACAATGGACTTATTGAGAGGCAAGTTTGGTGAACATTTTATTTCACGTTCGGGACCGGTCAATTGGCCGCCTAGATCGTGCGACTTAACGCCTTTTTTTTGTGGGGCTATGTTAAAGCTCATGTCTATACAGACATTCCCGCTTCAATTGACGCATTGGAAGACAACATTGAAGCATTTATTCGTGAGATACCGGCCGAAATGTTGGAAAGAGTTTGCCAAAATGGCAGTCACGGTCAACATTTGCATGATATAATCTTCAAACATTAAATTCTATGGACCGTACTATCGATTCAAATAAAGATTTCATGCATTTTTCGGAATTTTATGTGATTTTTTTTTTGAAAAACTTTCCTATTGCTCTTAAAAAATCAACCTTTACAAGGCAATTATTTCACCAGCTTGGAGATACGGCCTGCAAGTATATGGAATTGCAGCTATAACCCACCTAAACAAGATTCGTGTTCTCCAAGCCAAATTACTGCGCAGACTATCGGGAGAAGGAACTTAATGTTCCCATGAAAGGCGACATTATTAACAAACAAGCTGCAGACTACCTCGAGATGCTCAGAGGACACACCCTAATCGGCTAGCGAGGCGAATACTCCGGAGAAGGAGAATAAATAGCGTCAGAGCCAGAAGAAGACTCAAGACGACGAATCTGATCCTGCCACACAGTTCATATTTACATTGATTAACACTTCAGAGACACACAGTAACACCGATCCAAACATAGATTGTTAAGAGAATATACACAAATATCACTACAAATACAAAAATCGAAAATAAAACCATCAAACTTTCTTTTGCTTCGCCCCTGCAGTTTGTCCTTTGACATATGCCACCTAATTGGGCTCAATTTGGTTCAGTGATTTAGCAGCAATTTTTGCTGATATCTCCCAGCAGTTGCAGATGGGCCCCATTCAATCTGGACTTTCACTTTGCCACTACTGCAGTGCGCTTTTTCCTGCTGCTGCTGCTGCTCTGGTCATAAATTATATCTAATTATGCAGCATCTTAGGCCAAGATTAGGCAACTCCTAAGCCACGCAGTTGCTCTGCAATTTGTTGTCCATGTGCCTCTGCTGATCTCGTCATGTGGGTTTTTTTTTCTTTTCGCTGTTTTGGCCTGGGCCGTAATAAGCAAGTTGGCCTGTGTCGAGGGGGTGCACTTTGTGGCCATTACAACATTTTTTTTTTTTTTTTTTTGCTTCTACTTTCGTTTTTTTTTTTTTTTGTTTGGTTTTTGCCCAGTTTGTAATTATTACTGCTAGCTGCATTTTAAATTAGCCGCAACTTTCAAACCCAACGAAATCTACGTAAGAAAAGGAAAGTTGATTTTGGGACAAACAGGATTTGGTACTTTGGTTATTGTTCACTTTGGGCATTTTGTCAAGGTCGGCCAAAGACTTAATTCGTACATAGTCGGCGGTGAAATGTCATGAATTCTTTTTTGTTTCTATTTTGTTGTTGTTGTTGTTGTGTTCAAGTTAATTAAAAGGCAAACAACAAAAAGCGCAACCTCACACACAGCAAACTGATAAAAAGGTTTTATCAGCACACAAAAACAAAACCGAAACAGAACAACACAAAAAAAGAACACTGTCGAGACATTAACCACGATAATTATACAAAACATGTGGCCTGTTTTTGGACTTGAGCACTGGGACAGACAATTGGAACGAAACCAAACCCAAGTCGAGATACAGATACTATATATATTTGTATTGTACAAATGTATATAGTTCAGCGGTGATAAGCAAGGGCACGTGTAGAGCATACATAGATATCTATAACCAGTTCGCAGGCATAGATAAAGTTCAAGGAATTCCTCCACAGAATTCCTCATCTGCTGTTGCTCTTCTTTTTTTTTCTGTTTAATTTTGATCGTAAATTTGTATATAAAAAAGTTTTAAGTGCCACATCAATTTGCAAAGAAGATGAGCTTGGAGAAGGAACTTCAATATTTATAGCCCTGGGCTAAGCCAAAGTCCTAAACTAATATAAATAAATTGATTGGCCATAATTATTGCCTAATTATAATTTATTTTATGAGGTTTATGTTTATGATTATTTCGAGTTTTAAAGGTAAAGAACAGAAACGGAGTAAGAAGAAACCAATTTCCTTGCTCCACTGTCAACTCCAATGTCCATGGTCAAAATCGGTTAAAACCAATATAAAACATGACCTTTTTTAGCAAGAAACTGTCTTCTAAGGTTTGATGTGCTAGCGTTATTTTAAAGGCTTACAGTGAGTGGAACAAATCACAATTTTTACAAGTTTTGACAACATTTAAATCAACAAGAGTGTTCATTTCACTTTGTACAGCGATAAAGCACCTTCCAACTCAGTAAAAGAAGTCCATAAATATAATAAGCTTCACCAAACAGACCCTTGCTTAACAAAACTACTTTAAAAGATGTTTCCCAAGCATTTGGATTAGTTTGGTTGGACCTTCGTATAACTTCTAAGTTAACTTCGGCTCGGCCGAAGTTTGAAGTACGTTTTCTAACTAATTTGAAGGACATTTCCTCTGAAAACAAACAAATTTTTCCCAATGAGACTACTTTTCTGACTCTACTTTTGTATGACAGCTGTACTATATAGATGACCGATATCGACCAAACTTAGTGGAATCATCGAAAAGCATAGCAAACTAAGAAATACAAAGTTTGAAGGCGTTTTTTTTGAAAACAAAAAAGTTTTTCTCACTAAAACTAGTTTTTCGACCGATCATTCATATGGCAGCTATAACCTATAGTCATCTGATTTTGACAAAACTTCGAAGAATTGTGTGAAAGCTTGTAAAATATATATATGCCAAATTTTAAAGAGGCTTACATTAAAACAAAAAAATTTTCTTACTAAGACTACTTTTCAAACCTTACTTTTCTATGGGAGCTATACTATATACATGTCCGATTTCGAACAAACTGTGTAGAATCATGCAAAAGCCCAAAAAAATAAACATGTAAACAATTTGGAGTCAATTCCATTTAAAACCAAAAAGTTTTTCATAATAGAACCTCTTTTTCGACCGATCGTTCGTACTGCAGCTATATGCTATAGTTATCCGATTTTGACTAAACTTTGTAGAATTGGGTAAAAGCATAGCAAATAAATAAATGCCAATTTTAAGAACATTTTCATGGAAAACAAAAAAGTTTTTCTCACTAAGACTACTTTTCAGACTCTACTTTTCCATGGCAGCTATACTATATTGATGTCCGATTTCTACCCAACTTGTTATAATTTTGCAAACTAAGAAATACAAAGTTTGAAGGTGTTTCCATTGAAATCAAAAAAAGTTTTTCTCACTAAAACTAGTTCTCGACCGCTCGTTCCTATGACAGCTGTATGTTATAGTCATTCTATCTGGTCGGTTCCCATAAATTTGTAGGGTATTTGTACTACAAGATTGCGTGCAAAGTTTGGTAAAGATAGCTTTTAAACTGACGGAGTGGATAGCATAGAAACAGACGGATAGGCAGAAGGACATGGCTTAATAAACTTAGCTCGTCCTGCTGATCAGAAATATGTATACTTCATGTGGTCGTACACTTCAACTTCTATCTGGACAAACATCCGAACATTTTCCAAATAATCTTAGCAAGGATATAAAAAAGAGATTCTTAACTTTAAGGATTAAACTTCGTTGAGTTCAACTTCAAGCTGTAATGTCAAGATAATAAAATAAAACAGCTCTAAAACTTTCAACTCTAAGCAGCCGTCACCTTCATGGTTACTGTCGTCAGTTAAGAACTAAGTTACCAAGAGAAGCCTGCTCCAAACACTAAATTGCAAATTCGCTAGCCTATCCCAGTCCTTCATTCGGTTAAAGCAAAACTGAAAAAATTGATGGCTTATAGAATCGATGAACCGCATAAGCAATTTGTTGTTGAGTTCCACTTAATTGTACAGCAATAAAATTTTATGTACTTATATTTCTACCAATAGTAAAACTGTTTAATCTTAGTAAGCCCGCAAATGATATGGGGAGCCATTAAAATAAAATCATAAAAATAGATGGACAGACGTTTTTCCACCACTTAAAAGTTGGTCTATCAATTTTCGAAATATGTGACAAACCATTGAAAGCCACGACACCGACAACAACAGCAACAACCTCAACCTCAACCAACATCGTCATCATCATCAAAGTGGACTTGATGACTGCACAAGAATGCATTTGCATATGGCCAGTCTGAGACTCAGCATCTCCGACTTGATCTTCGGTGAGTGTTGTGTGTTGTGTGTGTGTGTGTGTGTTGTGTGTGTCAGTTGCATTTACAGCTATGAAAAGAAAAAGAAAAATCATTTCAAAGTCACCGTGTTTGGTTTTTATTTTATGACCAAATGGACAAAGCTAACGGTGAAATGCATTTCTTCAACGCCTCGGTATGGTAGGGAGGGGGGGCGGTAAACCCAGTTTCCAAAGAGTGGGTCTTAAGTATAACAATAAATCGAGCCCAGACGAGACGAGCCACCACCCACCCACACACACACACCGCGCGGGACGGACGGACGGACGGACGGACAAAGACAACTTCATAATTCACTCAAAATTTGATAGCGAAGTTTCAGCCTACGTTGAAAGTCAGCACATTTAAGTAGGCAGTAACGCATCCATGAGATACTTTCCTGTCTGCGTGTGTAGAAATTGTGCTCAATTTTCACGCAAAAGTCACACAAGTACACACAGACAGAGCGACACACAGCTAGAACATATAGAATAGGCGGCCTTATCAACACAGAAGCATCATCTTGCACAAGATGCTTTTATCTCTCTCTCAGTTTGAGTCGTTTCGTAACAGGCGCACAGCAAGCCGCAAGAGCGCACTCCACTCAGCCGGCAGAAAGGCTAATGCTTGACTGGCCGAGGGAAGGAGGGGGTGGCGCGGTCACCGAGGGAGAGGGAGAGGGAGAACACAACTCGGGCTCGTTCTCGATGTGTGTTGGACTCTACTCTGAGCGCGCATCGCAAACACACAAGTTGCCAAATATACAAACACACACACACACACACACACACACACAATGGGGCGAAATGTGCGAAAACTGGAAATGTAGGAGATGGCAGGAGGAAGGAGCTTATACTAGTGGTAGAACACACCAGGAAGAGAGGCCCACAGTAGCCTCATCATCTGTGGTAAATCTGCCAAAACGAGCGCAAATGAAACGAAATGAGGCGAGATGCACCTAGCCACTGGAGGTTTACAGTGGACACTGGGCTTAATGGGCAGTGGGGCAATTATAAATGAAGTGCATTCAAACATCCTTAACTCCTTTTGCACTTCTCTTTTTGGTAATTCATCTACGCACACTCTTAAAAAAAATACAGAATTTTGTACTTAAATCAAATATGAGGCCAAAAGTAGACTTCACTTCAATTAGACTCAATTTGTCTCACTGTCATGAACTAATACTGTCTAATCCAATTCTGTGTAATATAATAAATAACTAACCTCATCAGCCATCTTTACAGAAAGCTCTTTTTCACTGGTCTGAAATCTCAAATGTTTACCTGAAAAGAAGCTTGATCAAAAAAGTGTTCAAAACAGTGCCTGAACCGTGACCAAAGGATCACTAAAACAGTGACCAGTGAGTGAGCAAAACTGTTACCAAAAAGTGATAGAAATCAGCGATGAAAACCACTCGAAAGTAAGTGCCGGTTCGGTTCAATGGTTCACACAGTTTCTGAACCGCCAGTTCGGTTCGATGCAATGTTAATAGAGCTAAGTGAACCGCGGTTTTAGTTCGGTTCAGTTAAAATACATTATGAAATATTGTAATTTTTTTCACTCACTTTGCAAGTTGTGATCCTTTAAGCCATTGGAATATCTTTAAAGTCCTCAGAAGAATGTCCAAATTTTTTATGATGTCGGATTTTGCAGGATTCGTCCAAATGTTCCCAAAGGAATGCCATTTTCCAACAGAGAATGAAGGCTAGAAAAGAATATGTACCATATTAGATGCGAAAAAACTCTACTGGCCTAAGATTAGCTTAAGGTAAAGAAGTTCTTTTTAAAATTGCAATTATAGTCCTCTAGCGGTAAGAATGCAGATCGATGACAGGTATATTAAGAGAATGACAGGGAATTACTAAAGACTTACAGGATTACATGTTGTAAAAGTTTTGTCAAGTTATCCTTAAAGGCAGAGGGTCGAAGAAAAAGTATAAAAATGATCTTAGGCGAACGATTCAAATTGCCAAATCTATAAGTATCATTGACCAAAAGAAAAGCGATTAAGGTAATTTTTTTTTTGGATTTTGTAAGTGATCTTACTTTTTGTTATTAGTTTTCCAAGCTTTTTGTCACCGAACCGTTTTTCTTTGTGGTTTTCGGTTCGGTTCAGCATTTCTGAAAGGAAGCTGCTTCGGCTTGCGGTTCGTTTCACCAGCTGGTATAAGCGGTGCGGTTCTAAATAGGTTCGGTTCGGAACCGGTTTGCATGCCTGATAGCAACAGTGAGCAGTGATCGAAAAAGTGATCAATACAATGGCCGAACAGTGACCAAACAGTATAAAACAGTGACTAAACAGTGACCAAAATAGCAACTAAACTGTGGCCGAGCTGTAGAAGAGATAAATTCTGGTTAAATAGTATTGGTCAGAACACAGTGTTAAAGGAGTAGACTTCCCTAAAAGATCGTAGGATGGGGAGTGATCATAATAGATAGATAGAGCTTCGCTCGTACCTCTATTCAATGATGCAGATAAGTTTAAGGTAGAGCTGTGGATAATTTATAACATATAAAATTCGGTCACATCGGAAAGAGACGACCAATCGATATTTTTCTAAGCAGTTCCCCAAATATAGATAAATTGCTATTTTCAAATGTCTTCTGAAATCACCAAACAAATTTTAAAGTATTTTCATTCTATTGAACTTAGAAGTATCTAAGGTAATACCATTTTAGAGCTGCGAGAGTGCAGAACGAAGCTTCAACTTTGAGAATTGGAACTTAAAAAGTTAAAAAGAACATTAAATAAAACCTCATAAACTAAATGTAGGAATGCTTTTGGAGAAACTAGGTTCGCTGCTCTGCTAATATTCAGAGTAATATCTGTAGGTTTGAAAGGGTTATAAAGGTTATAAGTGATTAAGAAATCATGGGCTTCCACTGATCCTTACTAGCAAATTTATATGATCTGTATCAATAAACCTGGACTAAACCAGTGGGACTACATGGAAAGTAAGTGAGAGAAGCAATGCTCCAAAGAGTAGTGCTATATCGCTTTAAGAAAACTCCACTATTGACCATATCAGCAAGTGAAATATCATTTAGGAATATGGCATATCGTCTGCAAGCATACATATAACCGACTTTTCGGTTCGACAACCCCACATTTATAAATATTCAACTGATTTTTAGACATTGTTCTGAGTTGTCCACCATATTTCATGAAATTCTTTGGACTTTTTTAACGACTCACCACTGTATTCATAGTCATTACCATAGACTTGTGTCTCAGTGTTTCTGTTTCCGATTTGGGTCTCCGTCTCGTACACTTGGCAGCAGCTTGGTGGGAGCAGCTTAAAAAAAAGCCTCGACTACTGCCACTTGCTGCTGCTGCTGCTGCTGCTGCATCTCATCTTCTCTCCTGCTCTGGGCTTTGGGCTTTGGACTTTTCTCTATGCTCTTGGGCACTCGCTGAATTTGAATGCTTTGAGCTCCAGAGCGTTTGCTTCTAATGCGTCGTAGTCGTCGTCGTCGTCGACGTCGCCGCCATCGTTGTCGGGGCGTAATAAGCGCAGTTTGTGCTTAAAATATGACAAAAAAAAAAAAAAAAAAGAAAATTAAAACAAAACGCAACCGAGAAAGATAGAGAACAGACAGGGATTGCGAGGGGTGACGTTGGTGGGGCAGAAAGTTTTGTATGCGGTGTTGATTGCAGTTTGTTCGCGAATGAATTGCAATGGGGGCTTGAGAGCATACGCTTTAATCAAAGGGATATACGTGATTTTAGGTGGATCTGGTGACCGCAATTATTCTTAATTGAACGAAATGTGGAAATATTAGTTCACAGTAGCTGGAAAGATGACGGCTAGGAAAAGTTTAGAGCTATTGATTGAGATGAAGACTTTACTTATCAAATTCTACACATCGAAAGCTTCTTTAGATAGCAAGAAAACTTGATCTCATATTATGATATTGATCCATGTAAGAATTTGGCATTTTAAGTCAGATTTGTTATGGTTTAGTGTTTGGGTGGCAGGTTGCCATATTTTAATGTGCCAGCTGCTGCCGTCATGTGTGAACACCTGTCAAAGTAGCGCCAGTTGACTGGTGCCTTATTTCCATATCTTTTCCCAGCCGCCATACATGTGTGCACACCTGCCAAAGTAGCGCCAGTAGATTGTTGTCATATTTTCATGTTTTTTACTCAGTCTGAACAGACTGGCATATAACTGGCAAACTGCCAGTATGTCTGAACGCAACCTTACAGCTTGAAGCATTAACAAATCTTTCCAATCAAACTAAGTCTAGATTAACTCTTGAATTAAGTATTTTCCTACCTAAAATAAGTACAAAATACGCACCTAAAGCCAACATTGTTAGCCAAATCGACGTTTCAGCCTGCTTGCTTTGAACGGTTCTAAAAGCTTTGTTCTAAACCGACTTTCAAGCCTTGATTCTAAGCAAAAGTTTTGTTTTTAAATCAGATTTAAAACTAAAGCAAAAAGTTCTTTAAATGAACACTGCGTGATTTCAGCTAAGTCATGTGTCAAAATGAACTTGTGCGCTGTAAGAGCATTTTAACCGATTTTTTTTTTGTTTGGTTTAGCAGAGAGAACAAAGAGACAATGAAGTCATCGGTCTATCCAATTGCAGCCAGTGCAACCACCCTTCGGCCTTAAGTTGGCCAGATGAAGTTGCACTTAACATAGTTTCGCCACAATTCTCTCTTGCTCTGTTTCCCCTACTCTCCCTCTCTCTCTCTCTCTCTCTCTCCCTCTTTCTCTCGTTGTCTCTGGCCGAGCATATCGCTCATTTTCAATAAAAATAGCTTAAAATTCGAACAGGCATTCAGCAACAAACAAAACGTCATCCATCCAATTGAATGCGACGGCGATGATTTCTCGGGGCCTCTCGATTTGTGGCACAGCTTTGGGTGTTATTTTTGGAAAAAAAAAAATAAACGAGGCGACTTGAGCTTTGTTTTTTTTTTATATAAATAGAACCGATATAGTTGGCGCAGTCGTTGTGCACTTGCTGCTGTTTCCCTGCTCCAAAGAGCGCCGCAGATGCAGCAGCTGCGTCGCTTAGCAAGCTACGTTTTACAATTTTTTGTTTTTACTTCCGGTTCGTGACGCTGCTGAAGATGATGACAGTTGGGAGCAGCAGGAACACGGTGCAGAGAGCGGGGGAGGAAATTCCAAGCCCAGTTGAGTGGTTTGTTTGGCTGGTGCTGCAGTTTTTTTGGAGCGTCGTTGCACGTTTGCGGTCGTTGGCTTTAGATGCCGTCTACCCATTTTGCCTGCTGCTGCTCCTCCACCACCACCAGCTTCCCTTCCCCATTTTTGTTTTGCCTTGGCAGCGGATGCTGTTTCGCAGTAGGTGGAGTTTCAGTAGCGAGGTGCAGCTGTCTGAGCTGCGTTTACATTTAAAGTGGCACAGAATTTCATAACTTCTAGATAAAGTTCTAAATGGGTTTTAAAGTTGATGAGATGTGATTAAGGAGATTGTTAATAAAATGTTGGTTACTAAGATTTGAAACAGTAAACAGACGTAACAATCTTAAACTGCTAGCTAGGGCACAAAAAAGAATGACGAAACTCTACTTATTGCCTACTTTTCGGTGCTTATTTCAAAAAAGGATGTCAGGAACGAATTCTAAAGTTCTGAAGTCACTGCATAGTCTGTTTAGGAGGCAGCTGTGCAGACGACAGGGATGTAAGCAGTAGAGTAACATTCTTGTGTGTTGGCATATAGACAATAGCGAGCCCAAAAATTCATCAAAATTAGAAATTTAATTATTTTATTTACTTGGACGTGTAGCGCAATCGTCGTATAACTTCACTTGGCTTAAAAGTTCAAGCAGACACTTGACAGGGGTGCAAAAAATGCTGAAATGATATAGAAAACTGAACACTTCAGTATGCAAGAGTATACAAATTATAGAACTCCTTACAACATTTAGGGAAAAAACAATTTCGAAGGTCCTTAAGAAGAATTTGTTCAAATTAATATTACCGTCTATATAGCTTGATGAATAATCCTTCACAGCAGGCAATAACTGCACAGTTCAACAAAATCAAACTTTTTAAAGAAACGCGTGTTGAGTCCCTTACATTTTGAAAAAATTGATCTTCTGTTAGCAACACCTCATACCCATTCTATTTTGTATGGGTGCTTACAAAACTACAATATTCTTGAAGCACGTCTTTCTAACTAATTTGACTGAAAGCGAACAAGTTTTTCCCACAAAGACTACTTTTCTATGACAGCTAAACTATATAGATGTCCGATTACGACAAAACTTAATGAAATCATGAAAAAGGACAGTAAACTAAGAAATGCATTAACTCCTACCCAACATTTCTATTGATCTTGGTACACTTGTCGCACACAAGCTCTAAGATTTGCAAAATGCAGTAATATATTATTAAAGGGTTTAGAAAAACGTTCCCGTATATATTCCAAGTAACCAAATATTTTTGACCTTGGAACAGAAACAGATAGCAAAGAATTGACAAAGGGAATAAATGAAGAAAATTATATATGATATGATTCTTTACCAAGCCCAGCCTCTGAAGAAGATGAAGATTTTAGCTAAGGAGCAAAAAAATAATGAAAAATGCGAAATTTAAAATCAGTTAACGATTAATTGATTCAAAGATTTAAAGTTATAGACTTAGAAATTTCTCATTCTCTCTATTCTCGTGCTAAGCAGCTTCGCCAAAATTTTGCTTATAATCTTATTTTAAAAATGCTTCATTCCAAGCTAGAAAATTGAAAATAAAAATAACATTATAAAATGTAGTCAATGTTAATGCCCTACATTAGAAGTGCCTGCGCAATATAGGCTTCATGCGCAATTGTTGTTCTTTCGCGCTTAGCGATTGCCGAAGGTTTACGGGTCACGCAATAAGAAACAAGGCGTTGCTTACAGAAGTCCTTTTTATCCAAAATTAAGGGTCTCATACGGGATTTTTATTTCAAAAAACTGAATTTTGTTATATTACATAGAATCAAATATAGAAAAAATGCTAGTTTTTTTTATATATTCAAGTGTTTTTAGAGCTGAATCTATTCCAGGATCATGGACAAAATATTGATTCTGTTAAAGAAAAATTGATGTTTTACTTACTATGATAAGTATAAAGGACTCTTTTTGGATAATGACAAAAAAGATAAAGATAATAACATCACTTTTGGATGGTAAAGAAGATGAAGCTGTTTATTTAAGGACAAATCACCTAGAAAATATTGCAAATCAAAATGGTTTCAAGGCTTTTTGACAACTTTTGCTGCTTAAGCTGCCCCCAAACGGATACCCCTTTCTGTCCCCCTGCACAGTATTTTCACTAAAGTCTCTCGAATTTAATTTGCTCCGAAATGCAAATCCAGCCATCAATCTACACCCTCTTTTTCAAGCCAAGCGCTTCACTTATTTTTGAAAAACTTATCATTTGCATTTTCAGATTAATTATTAAAAAAAAAAAAAAAAACAATGAGCAAATCTTTGCTGCTCGCGACTTCCACAACTTGTAAACTGCTTTTGTTGGCCAACTTAACCTCCAGCCATGGATGATAGATCAATTGTCTTGGTTGAAGCGGCGCAAGTAGAGAAGAAACCTTCCCCCGAGCGATTTCTGTTGGCATTAAAAATTACCCAGACAACACGGACAACACACGTCAAATCGTCGTCTGTTGTTGTTGTTGCTGTTGTTTGTGCCAAGTCTTGCAATTGTTTAACCCTCTTTTTAATTTTGTTTTTTTTTTCTTTTCTTTTCTTTTTGCTCCAGTGAGTTTTGCCTGCCTTCGACTTGGACTTGGTCTTCAAGCTTTTCACCTGTCCATCGTGTGGAAATCATGTGAAAACATGTGGCCGCCAGTCAGTCAGTCCGTCCGCAACAACAACAACAACAATGAGGGATCAACAAATTAAAGTAATTTCCTACCGCAAGAGTTTCCACTTTTTCTTTTTGGTTCAGTTTTGTGCTTTTCATTGCGTTAATTGTGGATTTACATGGTGTGAGTTTTTGAAGATTTTGTATCTGCAACTGTGTGCATAAATAATGTGGCTGATAATTGAAAATATGGCTCGGAGTTGAGCTGAGTTGAGTAGAGTTTCGTTTCGTTTCGAGCTATGCGTCAGCCAATGACCAATAGAGGTGGAGTGGGGTGGCGTGGGGGGGAGGGGAGGCGTGGCTGGGCTGCAACTTTGACTGACATTTATCGCTAGTTTCGAGCCGCGTTCAATTGTTGCAACAGAGCTTGATGTTGCTGTTGTTGTTGCTGTTGTTTTTTGTGTTGACGACGCTCAACGTTTCGGAAAATTTAGCACAAGGTTGCAATTGTGGCAACAACAACAACATCAACAAAAGCCGACGCCGAAGCTGCAACTCCAATACTTGCATTCAAATTGCTGATACTTGTCAATATTGTTGTTGTTGCTGTTGTTGCCGCTGTCATTGCCCAAAATTGTAAATAAATAAATACTTAATTATGTTGTTTTGTCCGCACCGCTTTTGGTTTGCCAAAGAACTGGCTTAGAGCAAACATACAATATATTGCGCATACGCCGGGTCAACCCGACTGCGAATGTGTATTGATTTCAGCTGAGCAGAGTTGCGAGCAAATCTTTTAGATTAGATCAAGCGATTTATTCCGAAGAATTCCCTTAATTTGGTTTCTGTTTCAAACAAACATTCCCATTCATGTCCACCGACTATGCAATATGCCACGCCCACCTGCCGAGTGCTGGCATGCACCGTCATACAATTAGCAGACCTCTTACCGGCATTCCTAAACCCTTCCTTAAATGACTGCAACCAGACTAGACTGGGAACCCAAAAAAAAAAAAAAAAATATAGTATATATAAGCTGAAAATCATACAAACGGCGCATAAATTAGCAATGGTCTGTAATTTCCGAAAGGGTCGTCGACGCGAACGAAAACGAAAGAAAAAAAAACACAGCCAAACAACAAACCTACAAGAAAAACTCATAAGTGTATGTATCTTCTGAGGGCGCGAACTTCTTCGTACCAGAGACAAGGCGCATTGGGGCCAGTTACAGACGGCGTGCCTGCGACGCATTCATTAGTTTAATATTAAAATAGTCATAATAAAAATTGTAGATAAAAGTCTTGGAACAATGTACACAATGCAGCAGAAAAACAGAAGCAGGCAGCGACAGCGGCAGCAGCAGACGAGGCAAATAGGGTCCAAGATTTATGAACTGCAGTCGTTGTGAGTGTGTGTGCGTGTGTGTGTGTGTGTGTGTGCGGCGTCTCCTAGTCGCTTGCATCCCTCTAAGCCCTGCCCCCTCTACTTTCAAGTGTCTCGCTCTAAGCGAAGGAGCAATGAACTATTTACGAATGTAGCCGACTTCGAGTACCATTCATACTCACTCACACTTATCTCTCCTCTGTAGGTGTGAGGGTTTTTCCCTATTCTGAGATAAGCTGGTAATATTAAAGAGCATGCATATTTATGGTCTTCTCGACCTTGAGCCGCTTGAGGGATTCACAAAAGAAACAAACTCTCAGGCTGGTTGAGAGAAAAGTGTACAAATGTTTGCTTGAGAGACGATTATTGAAACGTTTTTTGAAATGAGAAAAAAACTCTTTTTTTTTAGGGATGGTATTTTATTATTACATAGAGAATGGGTGGGTCTTGCCTGTGCTACATCGGACATTTTGCTTTTACTGTACTCCCACGCTTGAGCTTAATAGTCGTGCGCGCTAAGATGCCGTCGTTCGTGTTAAGCACAATGATAAAGCTCAAACCAAATTAGAAATAAAAGGGCAAAAAATAGAGTAGAGTTAAGTTAGTTTAAATACCCACCTCAATTTTTAACTAATTTAAAGGACCTATCCACTGAAATCAAACAAGTTTTTCTCAATAAGACTACTTTTCTGACTCTACTTATGTATGACAGCTATACTATATAGATGTCCGACTACGACCAAACTTGATAAAATCATGGGAATGCATAGCAAACTGAGAAATACAAAGTTTGGAGGCATTTTCTTTAAAAACAAAAAGTTTTTCTCACAAAAACTAGTTTCTCGACCGATCATTCATATGGCAGCTATAACCTAGTCATCCGATTTTGACAAAACTTTGAAGAATTGTGTAAAAGCTTATAAAATAAATAAATGCAAATTTTAAAGAGGCTTACACTAAAAACAAAAAAGTTTTTCTCACTAAGACTATTTTTCTAACGTTACTTTTCCATGGTAGCTATACTATATAGCTGTCCGATTTCGACCAAATTTGGCAGAATTATAGAGAAACATTAAAAACTAGTAAATACGGCGTTTGGAGACGTTTGCATTAAAATCAAAAAAGTTTTTCTCACTAGAACTAGTTTTTCGACCGTTCGTTCCTATGGCAGCTATATGTTATAGTCATCCGATCCGGCCAGTTCCAACAAATGTACAAGGCTTTTGTACCACAAGACTTCGTGCAAAGTTTGGTGGCGATAGCTTTAAGACGGACAGATGGACGGACATGGCTATATCGACTCAGCTCGTCATGCTGATCAAGAATATATATAGTTTATGTGGTTGGAAATGCTTCCTTCTATGCGTTACAAACATCTGGATAATGTCAATATACCCTCTGCAAAGGTATAAAAATGGAAATAATCAAGACCTAAGCATCTACGAGCCAAGGGGAGAACCATAATTTCGACAGGTTAATGAACCGGTCTGCAAACCGAACTGTAGACTTTGAAATGGGTGCGAACCTTCGTACACAGCTCTTTAGTAACTCCATCACACAGTTCATAGCTTAGCCTATAAGCTATACTCAAAACCTTTCAGCATTATAAGATTCCACAATAGTTTAAGGCCTAGTAGCTAAAGCTGTAATAGTGGTTAGTTTCAAAAGAATCGGAACTATTCTGGCAAGTTTTTTTGTAAAACAAGAATTTAATAAGTGTTAACCTAACTTCTAGTATAAAAAAAAGAACTTGAAAATAATTATAAAATTATTTAAATCGGGGTTAAGCTCTATTTCAACCGAATCTATACGATTGTGGAGATCCGACGGAATCCAAAGCAATTTGTGAGTATATGACTGAACCAGTTCCGAACCTAGTATACTCCAACGGTTCAGGAAAAGATTATAAATATTCTAACATGTCTTTGGTTATCTGAATTTCTCAAAATCGACAGGCGAGTTCTAGATGAATATCAAATTGTGCAACAATCTGCATAGAATGGACTATTGAATTGAATGATCAGATGCCCCCAAATTGTGTGTAATTACACACATTTATTGTAATGTTAGCCTAATGCCATTGACCACAATTGTCACAGCTAAGTACACTTCAAGCTGGTGTCCTCCTCCCCCTTTTAACCATTTAGCCATCAAGCAACTGTTGTGGGAATTATGGTCTTTTTTTTGTTGTTGTGTGTGTTGCCATTTGGCTCTAAGGATCTGTCCAAAACTTTAATCCGACTGTACGTGAATTGAAGAATTGTGTATTTTTTTTTTTGTATTTTGTTTGTGGTCTCCTTGTGGCATTGTGGTGTCTCTTATTATTATTATTTAGTCGATTTGCTCATTTTCTTTTCATTCTTTTTATATACATTTTATTTGCTGGGCCTTTTGGTTGCCCTGTCGTCGTCGTCGTCGTCGTCGTTTACCGACTTTATGCTTTATTTTTACATACAGACTTACTTACGTGCCTGTGTATGTTCGTATGTTTGTCTGTGGCAAGTTCTTGGAAATTGTGGTCTGCCAATTGCCGGCTCCGTCTCCATCTGCTCTCTGTGTCTGTTCACCTCGCGAATTCAATTAAAATGCCGCTCTCCAGCATTTCTCCTTCCTTTGGCTTTAGTGTGTTGAACCCGCTGCCTAAGATCTGGCAATATGCTGCTACTCTAAATGCCGCAAGTTCAAGTCGCTTCCAGCGGCCCCGCTTCGGCTCAAGTGTTATTAATTTGTGAAAGTTCTTGTTGGTTCCACCGGCCACGCCCACTGACCACTGACTGGGCCACACGGCACCTGCTGGGCTTGGAGCATTTGTTTTGTTTACCAATTTGCTTAAACTCACGTTTTCCAACCTTATCTGGCGTTAGGCCAAGGATATCTGAGAAATATCTTTTGATTTCTCTGTTGTGAATTTCATCATCATCATCATCATTTTGTATTACTCAGCGACAATTCTTATCGCGCCCTGCGAGCTGATAAGATTTATTCTGTGACTCAACAAATTTTTATTTTATTCCAGAAAATTTCTTAGATTTATTGCATCAAACACAAAACTTGTTTTAATTATTTTTTTTTTATTATTTTCGGGAGAGGGAAAAAAATTAACAAAGCAACCCAAAAGATACACAAAAATAATGAAATTGCAGCCTACAGATACAGATACAAGTGCGTGTCGCTGTCTATGAGATTGCTCATGGCGCAGTTAATTTGTTCATGCGCTCAATGCGTCAATACAATTTGACTTTCACTTATTTGTTGCTGGCTTTTGTTTTTTTTTTTTCTTTTTTATGCTTGTCTCTAACACAATGAAGAGGGTGGGGAAAATGGTGGTGAAGGAGGGGGAGGAGGAGGAGGAGGAGTAGTTGTGGAAGCCACTTTGCCAGCTTATTACGCAATGAAACTTAGGAGGCAAGTCTGTGACAACTGTATATATGGCAGTTGGCTTCCTGGATGCAATGGGAAAGGATACAAACTTTTGGATTAGTTTTTTTTTTTCTTTAATCGAAAGTTAATTCATGATTTTGTCCATGTATAGACATTTTTATCTCGAATTTTGATATCCTATTTGTCTTTTTTAAGAGTATACCTCTAAGAAATGCTTATCAAATCGAAAAAAGGTTGTTCTGCCTAATACAACCCATTTTCCATCACAATTACACAACGATAACGGATTAAAAATAAATCATCGCAGTCTTTAATTAAGTATTTTTGTACTGAAGCGAGCTCTTTGTTTAAGTACAACAGCATTTACTGTGATGTTAAAACAATTGAAGAAGTATGCCCTGGAAAGTGCCATTTATTTCACCATAAGTAATAACTTGAAATTCCCAAGTGGTTCTAACATTATGCTTAGCGAGTGTAGGTGTAGATTTCTGACACTGTAATACTTTCTAGATCTTTAGTTAACCCATAAAGCTTAGATAGCTTAAGCGATACCAGAATATGAATGAAACTACTTTCACTTTGAACCTTCTTCGTTTTAAGAATATATTGGGGTTGACCTTGGAGCTAGAATACTAAACTTGAAAGACGTTTTTGCTGATCTTATTTTACCTTAAGAAATTCTTGTTGGCACTTCATTAAGGCTTAAAAATTTCTTTAAAATGAGCTGAAATAACGATAAACGAACTTAAATGTAGTATTTTGGGAATGAAAATTGAAAACACATGCTAAATATTAGAATTTTATGCTTAAATCACTGATTTTCGTACTGGAAACAAGTAATTTCGTACTTAACCTTACAACATAAAGTTGAGAGGGTTCAAGCTGACAAAATCCTTCTTCATGTAAGAAATATATTGTTATAACAAGTATTATCGTGCTTCAATTAAGTATTTTCGTACTAAAATCATATATTTTCGTACTTAAATCAAGTATTTTAGTACTTAAATCAAGTATTTTCGTACTTGTCTTGGCTGTTTAATATCTAGTATTTCGTGATTAACCAAAAACATACTTGAAACCAAAATTTTTGGTACTTGAATCTAGTATTTTCTATCTGAATGAAGTATTTCCCGCTTAGCGTACTTTTAAAATCTCTTGTACTTGATTTAAGTAGCGGAGTTTTGGTCTTCTTCTGAGTATAAGAGTTGTTAGACTTTAAAAAAAAGGATTTACAAGTTAGGGAAGTGAAAGTAGACAATTTGGCCTAAAAATCGAACAAATTTAAGAACCGATTAGCTCTTATGTAGAGAAACTGTTCAAAAATGCTCCAGTTAAGTACCAAAAACTTGTGTTCAGTGCTTTAAGAGACCCCTAAGAGACCGGGAGTTGCTAGACCAAAGACATAGAGCAACAAGATGCTTAATTGCCGAACAAACTTTGCTCACAGGCAGCTCACAAATGCAAGAATGAAGGTCCCCTTGGCAAATTTCCTTCAAAATTTTCCAGGTTGTTATGCATCGTGTTGTTCCAGGAACCAACTTAGCTTATAGCTTCAAAATATGAAAACATTTTGCCATCTTTTGCCTATCTAGTCCTTGTCTTACCTCATTGCATTTCCATGGTTCCTAAAACAGTTAACCTTCTTATTATACCTCAAACGGGAACTTTTCCTCCAAGATATTTAAATGATTTATGCATTTGATTTATTTTATGATTTTTCTGAAATAAATGTTGATTCTCCTTAAAAAAAAAAGAAATATAAAGCTGTGCAACTGTAAAAAAGGTGCGAAGCTGCCAAATGAGCAACACGCGGCGAACAAATTTTCAGTTGGCTGTTTGCTGCTGCTGTTGGCCGAATAAAAACCAGTAAGTGATTTCACACAGCAGCCACAAGAGTCACCAGCGCCGCCAGTGAGCAAAACTAACAAAGTTTGGGCCAAAAAAAAAAAATAAAACAAAATTTGTAACATATTCGGCAAAAAGGCAGCAAGATATTTAAGTTTTTGTTGTTGTTGTTGTTGTATTTTTGGTTTGTTTTTGTTTTTACACAAAAGCAGCAGCGGTGCTGGTTCATTGAACCCGCTCTTTCTTATGGTGGAGTTCGACTTCGCCGCTGACTGACTTATTGAATGACTGAGACAACAACAGCAACAACACAACAACAACAACACTCGAAGGCTGCACAGATTATGTCACACATTTTGTATATGGGGGAGTGTGCGGAGGGGTGGTGGCGTTGGGGGGGACGGAGCAGGCAATGTTGCACTCGTGGTAGCCATGTTACAACATCAATTGCGCGCGCCAAACAGCAACAACAACATCGATGGCGACCCGAAAACAAAACCTAAAAGAAATCGTATCTGTAAGATTGTTTTCAAAGTTGTTGTCGTATCTGTGTATATCTGTAGCGAGGCTGGAAGTCAAAGCAATGAGTGTTTTGAACTAGAGATAAAACCAAAAAAAAAAAAAAAAAAAGAGGGGCATGTGAATCATATAGAATTCTTGTGAACTTGCCAACCAGCTGCCAACGATTAGGATTGAAAGTTTTTCAAAATGTGATTTCAAATACACAAGTTTCCTACTCAATGCATCAGAAGAATGCGACCCAATGCAACAGCATTGAGACGTCATTTGATCGCCTAAACCTAACTCCTATTGACTGTGAAATGTTTTGTTTGCGCCTGCACTTCAATTCATTTGTTTTTGTATATATATATTTTTTTTTTCTCCCTCTCCTATAATTATAACCAATGTCAGGCCAATGCAATCATAATTATAAGTAAAACTTGCCTGAGTCAGTTTCAAGCGGGGCAGCGGCTGCAAGTTTTTGCCGTTTCACACTTTTGTTTTATGGAAAAACCTACACAACACACATTTCTGTTGTTGTAGATTGAAAAACATTTCGAAAAATAATTGTTGAGAAATTTGTATGATGAGCTGAGAGAGTGAGACAGAGTGAGAGAGGGGCAAAGACACAGACAGCTGCTCTTAGCCCTCGCCCCTGCCACTGCTCACCCCTCTTCACACCACCCATGGGCCCCGCGCTTAATGACCCTATTTTAATTTCAAGCATCGCTTGTCCATCGCACTTTGTGGAATTTACATTATACGCATACATATTTCTCAGTTTGTTGCTTTTGAAAAGCCGCCGACGACGACCAGGGCACAGTGGGATGAGCTGGTGAAAATTGTATATATATTTTTACATATTTTATGGAATTTTAGTAAAAAATTGTTTTGTGAATTTTTTTTAATTCTAAAATTCTTAAGATATCAATAAAAAACAAATCCTTTAAAATTCTTTAAAAAAAACCTTAAAATTATAAAATTGTGTTCATTCAGCTCTTTTATGATTGTAAGAAACATTTGTTAAGAAACACCCTAGTTAACTAACTTGCCTCCTTCATAGGGCTTGCAATAACGCCCTTTGACATAACGCCCGCTGGCTTAATTATGCTTTAAGTGCAGAAAAGAGAGAACATAAGGTATACCAAGGTTACGCAGACTTTATAAAGCTCGTGCGAAAGTATTAAGCAGCTAGAAGGAGTCGTTTCCGATCGTATAAGTTATACACATAGCTATATATTATGGGCTGCTCATGCAATAAAGCTACACTCAGACAACATTCGCCCCGAAAACTAGAAATTCTCTTAAGGCAATTCACCCTTAAATTAAGAAAAACATTTTCTCATTAATGGAAAATTTTCAAAGTTTCAGAAAATTTTTTCCATAAATGAGAAAATTTTTTCTTAATTTTAGGGTGAATCGCCTTAGGACGGATTTTATAGGAGAATTTCTAATTTCCAGGGTGTTTTTATGAGTGTAGGCATTACGACAGAGAACAACTGCAGGAAATGCGGGAAACCCTGTGTCGCAGAATCTCTAGAGCCTCATATTTGCAGCTGCCCAGCAATTGCCATGGTTCGCTCCTTTGGAAGAAGCGGCCAAGAGGTCCCTTAAACAATTAACGCCCAAATGTCTAAGATACTTCTGGATTTCTAAGTCAAACGTACCCAAATAATCATCTGGCCTCATTAAGGACCTTAAAGTCTATGCGTGACCAAAACTGAGGGTCAGCCGGAACTACCTTACCTAACCTATATATTTTGGATCACCATCAACAGCCGAGTCAATCTAGCCATGTCCGTCTGTTCGATCGTATGAACAACTAGTTCTCAGAGATAGAGGCATGACATGTATGCAACATTTGCTCCTAAAGTTTGCAGCCAGATCAAGTTTCTTTTCCAATTTTGCCACGCCCCAGGCCATTTGGAAAATACGAAGTACCTCCAACAGGTTTGTTCCTATCAAAGATATATAGATGTTATAACAACTAAGTTAATATTGTTGTCGCTGTGTGCTGGTACTACAAAAGTACCCATAGACCGCGAACCTAGGGTACAGTTAAAAAACTGGATATGAGGCGAGGCTTACAGAAGTGCCTTCTATCAGAATTTATGGATCTCATCCCGGGTTTTTTCCAAAAGTTAGATGGGGCATGTGGAAGAAATCGAAAATTGGTAGCCCATGTAAGCTACCAGCAATAATCGTGTTTTCTTTCAGATGCGTCATCTATAGTATCTATAAGTCGTTGGTTCCTTTCTATAGATTTGCCAACGAAATGATATAGCTCGCATGAACGGTAGTATAGTTATGAGAAAAAGAATGTTCGCTATATACAGCTGTAGCATCACAAACCCTACCGTGCATACACTTTACTTGATTGACCGAGTTTCTTTCATTTGTTTTTACTGGACTTAAGATTGTGCTAATTTATTTTGAGTAACATTTGGGAATATAGATTTCTGTGGTGAGCTGATAAGACCTGGCAGCTGCTTATTTTATTGTGTGAAGTTTTTTTATATTTGGAACTAGATTTTCCCACAAATTTCTCGTGAAATTCCTTACTTAAGTAAATTCTTGGCTACAACATTTCCGTTAGTATGCCAACCACGGTGCGTAGTTGTCGTTGAAGAAGCGCTGAAACAACGGTTGACTTTTGGACGCTAATATGACGACGATCTTGGCCTTTGGGTGAGGCAACCAACATCAACATCAACATCACACAGCTACAACTCGAGCTCTCAAAGGGAGCCTGAAAACTTTTTAAGACAATGGAAATTCATTCGGTTTGGTGAGACTTCTTGGCCAAAGGCAAGGTCTCTTGGTCTGGCCTGTCGCTTATGCTGAGAAATTAGCTGCTTTAGTTATTATTATTGTTGCTGTTGTTGTTGCTGTTGACTGGGCAGGCGTATCCATATCTATATGCCATCGTCGTCAACGGGCACTTCATGTTTAGCTTTCAACTTGTCTGTCTTCTTCTTTTTTTTTTTTTTTGCATCCGCTTCCGCAGCAGCAACAATTATTTAGTTGTATTAACCCCCAAGAGGAGGGTCTTCCCTCAGTGTTTGACCTCAAAAGTATTTAATCTAATGTGAAAATCACCAAGTGATAATGACGACGACAAGTTTTGGGCTGTGAATTTCTTGAGTTTTTATTTTCTACATAAATCTGGCCATTCCTTGCAGTAATAAAAACGAAAAAGCATATATGTAATAATAATAATATTATTGCTGCTGCTGTCGATTACTCATACGCATAATCAGCGATTCGATTCGAAACAAAGACACAAGCTCAAGCTCCATCTCTCTCCCATTGGTCCACTACACCCGCACATGCATCATGATCACGATCACTGAGCTTGATCATCGTGTGAGTAGAAATCACTCAGAGCGGGGTTGGGGGTAGGTAGGGGGGTTGGGGGTTGGCTGGGGGCCTTGCATTTGCGCAATTTTAATAAATATTTACATTTGTTTCAAACCAATTTGCGCGATTTGTGCAGCTGCTTGAGAAAACAAAAAAAAAATCGCAGAAATGCTGGAGGGGAGCTGAGAGGGAATATAACTATGTGAAAAGTTCTAAAATATGCGAGGGTTGATGCACAATAAAGGTAGCAGGTTAGCTAACTAACTACACTCAAAAAAGAAATCAATCCGAAACGGGATTGAAAACAGGGTAATCCCAGATACTCTTGAGCCGATCCGAGAAAAGATTGATTTGCCTCACATTTTTATACCCTTGCAAAGGGTATTATAATTTTGCCCAGAAGTTTGCAACGCATAGAAATATTCATTTCCGACCCCATAAACCATATATATTCTTGATCAGGATGACGAGGTGAGTCGATTGAGCTTTGTCCGTCCGTCTGTCCGTCTGTCTGTCTGTTTCTACGCGAACTAGTCTCTCAGTTTTAAAGCTATCGAGCTGAAATTTTGCACAGAGTCTTCTGTTTGCTATACACCACTAATATGTCGGACACGACCGGATCGGATGACTATATCCCATAGCTTCCATAGGAATAATCGGTGGGAAAACTAGTTTTAGTGAGAAGAACTTTTTTCTTTTCCATGGAAACGTCTCCAAACTTTGTAATCGTAGGTTTTCTATGATTTTTTATAATTCTACCAAGTTTTATTAAAATCGGACATCTATATGGTATAGCTGCCATACAAAAGATAGTTCTGAAAAACAGTTTTAGTTAGAAAAACTTTTTTGTTTTTAATGGTAGCATCCTGCAATTTTGTATTTGTTTGTTTCACATGCTTTCACATAATTTTACAAATTTTTTTGACAAATCGGATGACTATATCATATAGCTCCCATACGAAAGATCGGTGGAAAAATGGGAAAAAGAGTATTTTTTGAAATTATTTAAGCGAGCACTTGCAAGGTTATAAAAACTTCGGCACAGACGAAGTTAGCTTAGCTTTCTCGTTTTTTTTAATCCCAAAAAACAAGATCACTTTAATCCCGTTCCGGAATTAACCTGTATTCAATTCCGTTTCGGATTGAATTCAGATTTTTTTTTTCATCGTGTATTGCAGGAATATAACTTTAAGAACATTTCAATCCCCTCTCGTCACTGGCTTGTCATTTATTTGTCTATTATTTTTGTCATCGCTTTGATTTGTCGCGCGCTGCTCATTTGGCTGAGCAATTTATGCCAGAGAATTGAGTGGGGGAGAATCGGAGAGAGGGGGGAGGCGGCGAGAATCTTAGCAAAAATTGTTCATCTATTAAAAGTCAACCTCGAAATGCACACGTGGCTGAATGGGATTCAAGTTGTCACTCCCCGCCCCACCCCCCCATCTGCCCGCCTCTACTCATGTGACAAACAGATGTGCGATTAACAGATAAGTTACAATTTTGGACTCCCTCTTGCCGACTATTTTTATCAATGGCTTTGCCATTTGGCATACCAAAACTGGAACAATAAAACAAAAACAAAAACCAAATCGAATGCACCCCAAAATAGTCAAAGAATGCGACTAAATTTAGGAAAATTTTCACACACACAGAGAGAGAGAGAGAAACACTTACACATGTTCCACACAAGACGAGGGCGAGACTTCGTCGTCGTATTAATAAAAAGAAAGTGCAATGAATTCCCAAATATGTTAAATTGTCTACCAAACAAAGAAAACCAAGTGGAGAGAACGAAGACGCTGGCCCCACCAACAACATGTGTGCAACAGATATGCCACGGACCGAACCGCTTCTGCTGGCTGTGGTTGCTGTTGTTGTTGTTGTTGTTGTTTGGGGGTGCTGCTCTCATGGTCTGGTCTGGTCTGGGCTGGATCGTAATTAAAATTGAAGTGGAGGCACTAAATTTAACAGCCCTCGATGAGGTTGAAGTCGCCACGAGTCCAAGTCTATTTTGAAGAATGGAAAACGAAAACACCAGCAGAGACATAAATAGAGCAGAGAGAGCTAGAGAGAGAGCAAGTGAGATGGAAATGTAATGCAATGATGTTGCATTCGAGCAGCCGGGAGACATTTGTAATGAGAAGGGCGCATGAATCAAGCGAGTTCCATTCAGCAAATGAGTTTACAAATGTTAAAACCAGGGATGCAAACCACTCGAAAATAGGTACTGGTTCGGTTCAGTGGTTCGCACAGTTTCTAAACCGCCGGTTCGGTTCATAACGTGGTTTCGGTTCGTTTCAGTGGTTCACAAAGGCACATTATAAATTATGATTTTGGTGAAGTGGCTATTCGACTCTTTTTTGAAATTTGATTCCTATAATCCATTCGAATATCTTTAAAATCCTAAGAGCAATCTGCAAAGATTATTATGTCAGACTCCCAGGACTCGTCCATCAGTTCCTGGAGGAATGCCCTTATTAAGATTGAATGTAGGTTAAGAAGTACCACAGAAAATTGTAAATATTGTCTAATGAAAAAACAAATTTAGTTTAATGACAGGTAAATTAGGAAATCGGCGGCAAATTGCAGAAGACTTGTAAAATTCTCTTCAGGTCATCCTTAAAAGTTATATCAAACCGACAACGCTTAATATGTAGAGGGTCGAACGAAATGTTTGAAAATTATCTTCGGGAGACGATTCAAATTTCCTAATTAATCAAAATCATTGGCTAGAGGAAAACATACTAATTTATAAGTAGAAGAGGTGAATAAATAACACAGTACGACAAAATCAAACTTTTGAAAAGAACCCGGGATGAGACCCATAAATTCTGATAGAAGGGACTTCTGCAAGCATCACCTCAAACTCAGTTTTTCAACTGTACCCTAGGTTCGCGGTCTATGGGTACTTTTGTAGTAGCAGCACACTGCGACAACAACTTTCACTTAGTAGTTAATGGTTCAAGATAAAAATCTACAAAATTCAGCATACACAGACAGGGTCATTGGGAACGTAATATCAAAAAATCGCGTTCTTCGTACAATTGGTTAAGGGGTCAAAACTAAAGTCTTGTATACAGAGCTGCAAACCAAATAAATTATTCGGATCTCCGGTACACTGGTTCGAACCCAAATTATCGAATGGTTAAGGTTCGGAAATTAAAGGTTCGAGGTTTTTAGGAGAAGGTTCTGGTTCGAACATTGGTTCATCCCATGCTTTATACAACATTACAAATTTTTGTCTTCTATGTGTTTTAAAAACAGCATTCGATCTAAAAACTTGCGAAATTGTATGGGAACCGAGTGGTTTTTGGGTCGGAATTGGTTGATAGAAAACATAGAAATATTCAATATATAATTTACAGTTTAGTGAAAATCCATTTCGTGGTTTTCATAGAAAAATATTACCAAAATAATGTTAGACTCTTGCTTTTGAGAATTATTCAAGAAGCTTTATAGTCGAGGAGCTTTAAAACCAGAGACTGTTATGGGTAGGGATTTTTAAGATTTATAAGAAAATCTAGTCATTTTGACAGATTTTTTTTTCCGCTCTCCTGCCCATTTTAGGGGTCAGTCGCACTTAATAACAGATGAAGTCGGTAGACAGGTCAAACTTTTGCGTCAGTTTTGTTGAACCGAACCGAAATTTTGGGTTCGGAACAGGTTCGGGTTCGGCTTTAATTTCTAAAGAGGTTCGGTTCAAGGTTCGGTTCATAGTAAAATAAAAGTCGGAATTCCGGGATCGAACCGGTTCGGTTCAAAACCGGTTTGCAGCTCTGCTTGTATATCTTTTAAACCACACGGTAGATTTTGATTAAAAATGGCATAATGGTCTGTTGCATGTCCCTAAGAGATGATATTCGCCAGTCAAAAAACGCCAAGATGGAGTACCATTTTAAGATTCACCCGTAAACCACTCCATATATGCCATATACTTTACCGACAAATAGACCAAATGGCGTTTTTGGTTTCACCAACTAAGAATTGGTTAGCAGGCAATGGGTAGTTTTGTGCAAGCAACTGCCTTAGAACAACATTGACCATTTAGGGTATTAGCAGATTCTCCAAAGCACAGACGATAAATAGATAGATAGATAGATGGTTCGTTCTATTTAGACATATTTAGTTATCAAGATATCTTATCGATGAAGATCGAATGAACGGTTGTCGAGTTATGATCAAAAGATCATTCGCTGCTACTGCAGCACTAAAATGTATGCTGAGAGTATAATTTCGTTGGTACAGAGTATGTTATAGTCGCGCTTAACCGAATTTCTTTCTTGTTTGATATTGACATTGACACAATCGTATTCACTTCAATCTTGAGTCAGGAGTATTTGACTTTCAAGTACGGGATCGACATTATAATTTTCGGATTGATATACGTTTTTCAAAATTCGAGCTTGTATTAAGCTAAAAAAAAAACGTGCAAATAATCATTGGATGATTTCCCGAATCATTTTGGACTGGATATTTTCTTAATATCCTTTTAATCATATCACTGAGCTGAGAAACATCCAAAGAATATGAAAAAAGATCATATCATATTGGCAAGCGACAAACCCTATATCAAGTTCATAGCATTCAATCAAATGCTGAGCCCCTTTTGAATCGTTTTAAGCCGCTCTCGAACCGCTTTATCTTTGATCTAAGTGGTTTTTTGATTTAGGAAAGATTTCTTATCTACCAAATAGCTGCTTTTTGTCAAATAAACTTCCAACTTGCTCTGTTATTTGTCAGTTTTCCATGACAGATATCTGTATGTAGAAGATGAGTTATTTAAGAACATATAGATTTAAGCCTCTTTTACTTATTATAATAACAACATTTTTTGTAACTTTACTGGATATTATACAAATTAAAACGATAAGCCTCAAAAGTCAAAAGAGTCGTTGCAGACTTGACCGCGTTGTGTAAGTCCCAACTGGCAAAACCCTTTTTGTTGTTTCTGGGGTTATAAAATTTAGCTCCACTGACATTTGACGACTTGCAACATAAATAGAAAAAAAAACAAAAAACAAAAAAATAACAAAAAAGCTTACAAAAATTATGTATGTTGTCGTTTTGTGGCCCAAAACTAAAATAAAGTTGCAATTCCTGCAATAGCTGTCAAAATGTGGCTGCGGCTGGGCACGGCAGCAAACTGCAACCTGCTGCCGCTGCAATTCCCATGTGAATGCTTATATGACTTGCTAACTGCTAACTGTATCTGTCCGTCCAATTCCCAAGTTTTTGGGCTTCCAAGCATTTTTCACGCTGTCTCATTTGCAGCGATTTTCAATGCGATTGTTGGCTGTTGCATTTGCTGTTGGTTCACATAACCATAATTCCGCCTGGCACCTTTTCACATATGGGCGACGCTCAAGACAGCTTTTCAAAAAAAAAACTAAAAAAAAAAGCAAACGTTTTACAGGGATCGTGACACAAAGTTGTTGCAACAATTTGTGGCCTGATGGCCAAGATTCACTTGCTGTGATTAGCTTGTCCCTAAACAAGAAAAGCAAACTGAAAAAAAAAAACACAAAACAAAACGAAACCTTTTTACCTAATATGTCATGGACTGATCTGTGATGGGGTCAGTTCAGAGGTATTGAGTAATTTTCTGGCATTTTAACAAGTAAAACAAAACGTCACACTAAAAACCCGTTTTGCTGTTTGTTGACCCATTAAGCCCCACCAAATTGAATAAACAAGCCGCAACACATGTAAGTCAAGTGGCAAAGGCTCATTACGCAGTTTACTTAACAGATTTGCATAGAAATCGAATAATGTTTTAGTAGTTTGGCCCGTTGTTGTTAGGCCACATGTTGCTCAAGCTGGAGAACTTGCTTCACCTACTTGCAACCCCCCTCCTTGGAATTGTGTGGCATGTGGAAAGGAAAAAAAAAAATCAAAATTATTTGCGTATTGTTTAACATTCGACATAACTTGTGAGTGCAAGAGAGATATAATAATGTGTTAACCCGCTGTAGACCAAATACTGAAGTGCAGTTTGATGTGAAGTGAAGTAAGTGTGACCAGAGCTTGTTTATTAGATTTGCCATAATCATCACTACTTTTCTTTCTTCACTAGCGATATAGTTACCCACCAGTGGCTAGCGAATTCGTTAGCTGCTGGCAAAAAGCAGATTCTCCCTCATAAGTATCTCTTTCTGTAGTCTGAGAAACGGAACAACTGCTGACCTAACTCAAACTATATTATTCTGCTTAACATTATGTTCCATTTTCCCACAGTTTCTCATGGGTTAAGCAACCAACTGGGCGCTCCTTATAGTATCGTGTAATTGTCATATTGCCAGCATTCCTGCACAGATTGTCGATTGGACCACCAATTGCCTTTTGATTCGCGTGCGCCGAGCTTGTAAGTTGAAACTGTCCGGCAATTTTATGAGTTGGGGGAGATATTCCGCGTTTACCTAGTTGTTCTTGTCACATTCGCTTTACGTCTCGGAGCGACAAATTGTGCACCTTTGACAATTGGAATTTGACTTTTTGATTGACAACTTTAGCGATTCGAACTCCGTCTTAAAGTTCAGTTTATTATAAGCGACCTCCAAATACAAAAAAAAAAAACAACACAAATTCAATTATGCAGAGAGAGAGAGAAATAGACAGTCAGGCACCTACACCAAAAAGCGACAAATATCAGAGTGCTACCTACCCCCCCGACCCAACCATTCCCCGCCCCGAGCCACCATCAATGCCAAACACAAAAATTGGCCAACTGAGCGACAGGCAGATAGAAAAAAAAAAAACAAAAACGGGGACTGGCTATTATGCATAGATGTATCTGTGAGATGGAGATTGCCAAAACTGATCCAAAACCAAGTGAAAATCAATTGCAGCTGCACTGCACGATTAGAGGGAGCGAGAGAGAGAGAGAGAGAGAGAGAAAAAATGAAGAGAAAGAGTGAGAGAGAGGTAGCGAAGCGTTTGCAATTCTTCAGTTAACTCGTCAACTTCTTTTTCTTACCTCGCTGCCAGTCCAGCTGACGTTACAGGTTTTCAAATCTGGCACATTAATTTCAAAGACAAATGAAACGAAAATAATACAAACTGAAAGGAAAGCTAAGCTGGTGACTAGACGAATTGTGAATGCTCTAAATAATAATACATGCACATTTTGAAAGAAATGTAACAAAACTCATCCAAATTGTTTGCTTAGAAGCATTAGCTTAAGAATTCTGAATGATAAATGTCAATTAAAAGAAGTATCTCAGTTGGTTATGATCCTTTTTTAAGATTGGATAAAAGTCTATATATATAGGGCATTTCTACCATTGATAGAACTCATCAAAGTTATCGATGGGTAAACTTGGGGTTGGTTTGGAAACTCATTTATAAAAGGCAAGTGTACTCCAGTAAGTTTGTTATAAGGGACATTGGATGACACTACACTCAAAAACAAATCAATCCAAAACGGGATTTAAAACAGGGTGATCCCGGATATTCTTGAGCCGATTCCGGAAAAGATTGATTTCACTATCGCTTTTTTTAGTCCCGAAAAACAGGATCACTTCAAGCCTGCTCCGGGATTACCCTGTTTTTGTTTCCGATTTCTGTTTTTTATACCCTGTTCCCATTGAAAATGGGAAAAGGGGTATCATGAAGTTGTGCGAATGTATGTAACAGGGAGAAGGAAACATTTCCGACCCCATAAAGTATATATATTCTTGAACAGCCGAGTCCGATATAGCATGTCCGTCTGTCTGTCTGTATGAACGCGTCGATCTCAGAGACTATAAGAGATAGAGCCACAAATTTTTGCATGAAGGTAGACTTATGCTGTACGCAGATCAAGTTTGTTTCAGATCAGATCCCCCTCTTATCCCCAAAAAACCAAGACCTCCTCTAGCCATCCTAGACCTAAAAAACCGTCAGATCCACAATTTTTAAGTTGGAGCCTCGTGGTTTAGTATACATCAAGCTAGGCCCAATATCTATCTATACGGAAATCAGCAATCAGATCGGACAAAAAACACCGGAGCTATAAGCGAAACAGTTGAGCTGATAAGAGCTGATTTTCGCTTTTTTGGCCGTTTCTGTGCTGGTTATGAAATCAGAGGCTGTACCTCTACTCGTATTTACCTTTAGCACCCTTAGGTTATCACTTAAAGGACTTAAGGACCATTAGGAATAAAAGGAAGTGAGATTGCAGTTGCTCAATTTAAGGTCCCTGTGAAAAGTAGAGAGACTTTGCATTGCACGACTAATTCTATCCGGGTCTCCCAAACAACAGAACGAAATCAGAAAGCTGGTCTCACTCTGCAAAGAGCTTGAACGTGGCCTTTGGATTCACTTGCGATCCTGCGCTTTGGAAATATTAGCGGGCTAAGGTCCTTGCCAAATGCCAGTTACCAAATTTAAATAAAGTCCTTATTGGTATTCTAGCTTTACTCTTACACTACATTACCCAGAGAATTATATGCATATTGCATAAAAAAAACACTTAAAATAATCAAATAAAAGATTTCACTTCTAAAAACTCAGAGGCAAGTCCTTATTCATATCGGGAGTTGATGTAAGGGTGGAATGCACTTGAGAGGGAAATGGCAAAAGCCTCTCTCTGAATACCGAAAAGGTATCTAGAGCAGGTGAAGCGGGAGCGAGCTCGCAGTGAAATGCTTTCTCATGGTCCATTCCCGAAAAATCTAATGCTATTCAGAAGCTTTGAACAGAGCCACATCTTACCCCTCCGCAAAAGTTCTCCGAATAATTTTACAATTTTTTTTTGGTCTTCTTTGAATAAATTTGAAAATATCTGTTTTAAGTTTTGGACCATTAAGGAACACTTTTGATATTAAAGTCCTGAGGGTAAACTGAAGTTTAAGCTATGGTATAAGTCAGGGAAACTATTTGAAAACCAATATCAACTCCAACTACAAATTTATATTAAGATCAAAGGCAACACTGCGTATGAGTAATATGAAAGTCTTTGGAGCTCATTAAAGCATAATATTTTCAGCTGACTTTTTTCAACAGAAAATCAAGGTGTCTCAAAAGTGCAGGGTATTATGTAGTCAGATCAAGCGCTCTTGCTAGTTCTGTCTATCAAGCTGAGAACGGGAAAGTATTGATTGAGATTGAGTTTGAAAACTAGCTTTAGTTTTTTATCAGCTTTTATTTACGATTTTAGCATTATTTTTCTACCATTGATACGATTTATCGATTGATTTTCGATTTATTTGAAATGGATTCCTTTCAATTGTTTTTTTTTAACGTTTAGCTGTTTCAGTTACTTAACAATTAGCTATTCAATACCCCTAAAAGTATGCAAAAAAAACTGCTAAATTTTGAAGAAAAAGTTCAACCCACTTTACCCACTCATTCCTCCGAACCGTAGTCAATAAATGAGTATACCCTCATTTAGAAAAGCGTATAATAACGGGCTCAGCTCAATGCTAGATGGTGGACCACCTTGTGCGACCTTCTTTTTCAGATGCCGCCATCAAGCAAAAACAAAACCCAAAAGCGGCAACAATTACCAGCAACAACAACAACAACAATAATAATAATACCTCCACAACAACAACAACAACTCAACGTAATAATGGCAAATAGTAAAAACCAAATGAAAAAAAAAAAAAAAAACAAATACCCGATACTCGAATTTCAAAGCTCAACCTGAGAGATGGCCAAATGGTCAGGCCAAAATACATTTTGTTTTGGCTTTGAGTCGCGCCATTTGAAAGTTTTGCTGTTGTGTGCAAAATGAGCGTCAAATAGTCAGGGGAAGCCTTTCCTTTTTTTTCGTGCCTGTCTCATTTTGTGTGTCACTTGCTGCGAAAGTCGCAATGTGAGTTGAAAGTTGAACTTTTCACACACCACAAAAGCATTGAGCCATGGACTTGATATACCCTCCAGGAGGTCAACTCTATTGGGCAGTCTACATACAATTTGGCAATCGTTTAATTAATTAGTTACAAAGTGAATGGGTTATAAATGATTGAGACTAGATTGAGAAAGAAAGAGAGTGGAATTCACATGATCATTAAAATGAAACTAAGCCTTACTCTGAAAACGGGGAGAGCGCCTGGAAAGCAGGTGGACGGGACTTCCACATATAAGCTATGTTCTTATGAAGCAAGTCATTAGATTACCAAACTCTTGCTCTCAGCATTCACTCTGCAAACCACTTTCAAGTAATTAGCTTCTATTAGCTAAGAAAATCAAGGATAAATGGTTTTAGATTTAATGGCAGGGCTTATCCCTTTCACCAACTAGGAAACCCTAACACAAACCTCTTTCCTCAGACCCTTCATTTTAATGACTTACAAAATCTCATCAACTTCTGTATAGGCGCAGATAAATTACCATCAGTCGTTTTTAATATAATCCGCCGTAAACCGTCTAACGGTAAGTCAAAGCAAGCATAAATATACGAGCAAGCCAACACCAACAACAACAACAACGACAACAACAAACAATCAAGCGCACAAACATTTTCTTTCTATTTTTTTTTTAACTGTTTCTACTATTTTTCATCCAAGTGCAACAACAACAACACCAGTTCGAATGAAGCTGATGGAGTTGAGGGGCGCAGTGGGGGGAGGGGGTGGGTTGCCAAGCAAACAAACAACTTCATGGGCGACGTGCAAAAATTCAATTGCTACAACGTCAACGTCGAGTCGTCGTCGTCGTCGTCGTCGTCATCGTCAGCACAAATCACTGGCAAAATGCTTCCAGCTCCAGCTCTCACAGATCGTTCGAGATCTCTCTCCCGCTCTCGCTCTCCTATATGCATTTGTCAGGCTACGGCACTGTGCCGTAAAATGTCAGTCAGTCAACGGCAGCTGTTCCTCAGCATCCCGTCCCCTTCTTCTTAAGCTTGCTCTTCGAGCGCTTTCTTCCGTCACATTTTGTCTGTTTTCCATGCCAAGACTTTAAAGTCGCTTTTTACTTTTTTGTTTTCTTTTTATTTATTTTTTATTTTTTTTGACAAGAGTTGAAATGTATCTTTCACCAATGCGCTAAGCTAAGCCATTAGATATGCGAGCGTGATTCACGATCGGTTAGATTTTCTGCGGAGTGCAGAAAGTCGACTGTAAATGATATTAAGGTGCTGGTGACCCCGACGTGCAAATGATAAATGATGCCCAAATGTATTTTGACTTATTTTCGAATGCTGCAGCCTGTCGACTTAGACACCTTAGGCCTTTAGTCGGTTATCGTAAATTTATATCGTATTACTCTGAATATCGTAAATAAAATTATTGAGAATTTGACTTATAAGCTATCAACAAAGAAAATGAATTGATTTAATAAATTTAGTTACCAATATCGTAAATGTTTTAAATTTTAGGTGTCAGTTGCTGTCATACATGTGTGATCACCTGCCAGTGTAAGGCCAATAGACTGACACCATATTTATAAATGTGCTAATAGTCTCAGGTATTTTACTTAATCGAAGCAAACTGACACATAACTGGCATACAAAAATCTTTAAACTTTGGCATTACGAATATCGTAAATGCATATTGACTGAAGCAATAATGAAAGTCATACCTAAAACTATTAAAGCGTTGACTAGAGCATAAAAGTAAAGCTTTCATCAGCTCTAAATACTGCATTTTGAATATCGTAGGTCATGTTGTAACCTAAACAGCCTTAATTTAAGCCCAAGTGAATCAACTCTGATGTCTATATAAAGATAGACACATAAGGGCATCCTCTATAGGCATAAACTTAGCATATATTGTAAATAAAACTCTGCATATTAAAACAATAATTTAAAAATTCAGAATTTCACATTTTCGAAAATAGTGTTTTTCTCAACTCTGAATATCGTAACTCTCTTAATTGTAATTTAAAATACGTTACTATGTGCATATCGTATCTCAAAAAGGTTGACTTATGCATACAAATAAATTGTAAAGACTCCACTTTCGAATACCGTAAACATATAACTTAATCATTAGATATTTCGAATATCGTAAGAAGGAACTTTTGTGGTTTTTGTCGGAAAAAATGAAGGAAGACTCAGCTGAAAATGCGCTAAAGCTGAGTGTCAGCTCTAAACAAGACATCTTCCAATATCGTGAATAGAAGTCTTTGAAAGAATAATCACTAATAATCACCATAAAGGCAATTCACCGTAAAATGAACAAAATAATTTCTAAATTAGAAAATATGAGTGTTAAATCCCAGCCGAAAAGAAATGAAATTAAAATCTTAGCTCTGAGCATGTCAAGTTCTAATGTCGTAATTGGATTCTAGGGACTATCGATTACTTTATTCATTCAGCGAAGGCTTAAGTACTCCCCGATCATACCACACACTCACTTCCTCCCATACACACTAATATGATAATAGTCCATACATATAGTATGTCCAAGCAAAGTTCAAATCCCTGGGTTCCCAACCTCATTCAGAATGCACTTCATCTCCCGTTCAGCCGCCTGCCCGCGCTTTCCCCTGGCTAGCTTTTTGCTCACTCTATTTGCAAAAACCATTTTCTCCCCAGCTCCAATCGACGCTCCACTTTTTTTTTATGCTCCAACTCCAACTAAACAATCAACTTTTCAAACTGTTTTTTTTTTTGTTTCTTTTTTAATTTTTTTTATTTTTTTGCTGTAACTCTTTGGCTATTGCTTTTCTATTTGTTGTTGTGCTGTTGTTGGCTGCACTTTTTGACGGCTTTTATTGTTTGCCAATTTCTGGCCTCCGAGACCAACGAAGCATTCCGCAACGCACCGACCGTCAACTGCAGCGTTCCCTCTCTCACACATCAGCGCTCGCCCAATTCGAGCGCCTAACTGGTTAGCAGCGGCGGCAGCCCCTCGCGCATCCAATGTAAATCCGCTAGGCAGTTTGAGGAAGCGTTTTGTTTAGCTTGTTTGCCGATCGCAGAAGGTTCGCTCGAGTAGGGAACTAAAAAATGGGGTGCGGCGGAGGGAGAGAGAGAGAGAGGGAGCGGAGGGTAATGGTGTTCGCCTTGTTACTTGTTTGCTGCAGTTTTCTCTTCTATTTATTATTGCCAATGCAATTGACTTATTGTAGCTGTTCTTGTGGATTCTGCCAGTTGGGGAAAGAGCCGAACAACGAATTGGCCAGAGTGGAATGAGACACAAATTGCCGTTAACCTCTTAACTTGATTTTAAATTAGTTTTGTTGTTGAGTGCATCCATGTGATGTGGCGGGGCCACTCCAAATTATAAAAGTGAAGAGGATCTATGGGAGTAAAGTTTATTCATTTTACATGTACTAAAACTTTGATTGCCAAAATGGCGATTCATCAGTTTTGGTGTTTTTTTGCGGATCAAATCAAATTTTTATCATTTGGACGTGTTGGACGGTGTTGGAGATTGTCTTGATTACTTGAAATGAAACTTCTCAGAGGCTATGGCTGGGGAGCACCCATATACATTCTAGATACAAAACAAGCGTACAACATCTAAGTACAAAAATACATTACAGCTCCCAATTTTCCCAATTTGATTTTTGAAATGAGGTGTCGGCTTTAAGACAAGGAAGGTTAGAAAAATTTGAGGGCCAAGAACTATATTGAAAATGTTAGGTTTTTAAAAACTCAATTCAATATATACTTGAATAAAGAACGTGATATAGGATAAACATGATTTGGTTGCAGAAGTCTATTCCCAGCAAACATTTTTTTTATCGTGGAAGATAAGAATGCGTTTCGCTAAAAAATATTGCCTTACTCTAGCGATATCGCATTCTCATCTCCCTACAGAAAGAAATGTGACACTATGCGATAACTTCCGGGCGATGGGAAAGTGTCACTTCTGGTAGATAAGAAAGCGATTCTTCCTGGAGATACAAATAAGATTCTTCCTAGAGGCAGGAATGCGGTTCTTCTCCCAAAAATAAGCCTTACGAATAAAAGGTGCTTCGATTTGTGTTATTAATCAGTACGATTTCGCACCTAAGGTAAAAGAGCGTTACTAAAGTATTTTCATTTGGTTATATTGTAAAAAGTCGTTCAACTCACTTCAAGAAGAATCGCATTTGGGTCTTCTTGGGGAGTGTTAAGCGACGTTTCACCAATTCTCAGATGGGATTATGAACAAGCGAGACCAATAGAGAAAACTTATCCATTTTATGATAAAAAGCGATACCTAAGGAATTTCGGTTGTGTAAATCGCCAAACTCTCCCCTAAAGCTAGCGCCAAACTCGCATTGTCGAGGGAGCTAAGTAACACCACAAAATGTTTGCAGAGATTTCATGCTTAATGCCCTTTAAAGTATGCTATGTTATATGATTTATATATATTTTGTATTTGTCTTAACTTAACATTTTTTAACATTGAATACCCAACAATCTGAGTGAGTATGCAGTGTCGAATATCTATGACAGACCTCCAACGGCTTCATTTTGTAATACATAACAAGAAAGAAAGTCGGTCAAGCCCGACCATAACATACTCTGTACCAAGATTCTTTTGATCATAACTCGAAAGCCGTTTATCCGATCTTCTTCATTCCTTTGGCGGATCGATAAGTTATCCTAATAACTAAATATGTCCAGAAGAAACAAGCCATCTATCTTCAAAACTGTGGGAGATATGACGTTTTTTCTAAATTGCGGAGGCGGGAGGGGCGTGTCCAAAATTGAAAATAAACTTGATCTGCCTGCAGACATAAGAAGCATATGTCCTATGCTTGTCAAACCTCTATCTCTTACCATCTCTGAGATCTATGCGTTCATACGGACAGACAGACGGACAGACGTACCTGGCTATATCGACTCAGCTCGTCATGCTGATCAAGAATATATATATTTTATGATAAATATCAAAAAATTCCAATCTAAGCAAAGTTTCTGTGAACAAACCATTTATTCATATGATATCAGAACTAGTTGGGCTTACGTATTGTCTCAGGATTCGCAAAGCTTTCTCTTCTGTTTTTAAACAGACTGAAAATGCGTTTTATTTTGCGTTTCTTTTCACGTTCAATAAAAATAAAAATGTCCATATACTTTAAGATATTTCAACTGCTGCATAAATTTCACAATATGTTTTTGATTTTGGAAAATTTCATACCTAAATTGAGAACATCCCAGCAGATCGAAACATATTTGAAGTTTTAAGTACTTTCCCGATTTATGTAGAGCTCTGTAAGTCGTTTTCCCTGAGTGTATTAATTTCTTAATCGATAAGTTGGTTCAAAGATGGAAACTTGCAATTCGTAACTCCTTGGTTTTGCGGTGGGCACTTCCGGTTGCGCCATTTTAATAATTGTTAACTTTTCTAGTTAATCTTCGCATACGTCACCCAACAACGCATCACTCGTTAGTTGGTCAATGACTTTTTCTGCCTAGAATGGGGCGTGTGTGTGTGTGTAGACTGAAGACTTGAACGCCAAGCAGACGAGCTGGCGAGTCTCTGCGTCTCTTCTCCCACTGCCGCTGCTTAATTCTTGTTTTGCTTGTGCGCTGGTAATTTGTAAATTGGTTCATAATTCGGCTTCATTCCTCCTCCATCTTTTCATCTCATTTTTGTTCTTTTCTTCTTTATTTTTTTTTGGAGACAGTGCGTCGTTCATTGGCTTCTTTTGTCTGCCGTCGTCTTGTTCGTGGGGGAAAACAATCTAACAGCTTACAATGAAATGGGCACAATCAACTAACTGTAAATAGGTTTTTTTCCATCCTCTGCTTCTTTTGTTTTTTGTGCCAGTTTTGGTTCTGTTACTTTGGAGTTTTTGAGACGCGCTATAATTTTCTATTTTCTACCACTTACTTAGAAGCTTATAAGCTAAAAAAAAAATGTGACTCTGCATGCTTTACTTAAGAACAAAACTCGAAATGGCAAATTTGCATATTTCGAACACTTGTTAATTAAATAAACAAGCAACAAACCAAGTTTCTTAATATATATCACATATTTTTATCTCAAGCGCATCAAGTGAATTATGGCCCAGCGAAAAGGTCAAAAGTTAATGGCTTGAAAGATAATTGGAATAATAACGAAACCAAAAAAAAAAACCAGGCCTTAACTCGACAATAACCAAATCCCATTTGCTCCAAAATGGCAGCAAATTTGTACCGTTAGCAACATACAGCCATTACGCGTGCTGGCAACATATGTTGCCCAAAAACAAAACCAAAAAAAAACAAAAAATACCTATAAAATATGTATGTTGCACGCGTCGTTTGCTCTGATTTTCGCAGTGCATTCCTAATTTGTGAGAGGTGAGGCTATGGACCCCGGCGGGAGAGGCGGCGTAGAGTGTCTCTCACATATTTGTCATGCCTGGCAAACACCAAAAACGAAAATATTCCCACGTTCATTTTTGCAGTTTTGGTTTTGGCTTTGCTTTGCTTTGCTTTTTATGCGTGTCTCTTTCGAAATTTTTGTGTTTAATTGAATTTATTTGGTTGAGTGAAAATGCAAAAAAAAAAATTCAGAAAAAATAAAATGAAACGATTTATCATTGCGAGCCGTGAGCCTCTAACCATATTTAGTCATATTTATGTGCAAAACAAATTGATTAATTGATATTTGGTATTGCAATTTGGGGGGAGAACATTTCCTGAGATGGCCAAGAAGGATAGTCTCCGCTCAGGGAGCAATTTAAACGGTAGCTGCTATTTCAACATGAAACCATGTCAGGGCCAGTCGACTGCGGCTGCTCATTAATCATGTGATTCGATCAGAGTTATGAAGCTGATGAAGATCAAGCCACCTAAACAAAAGTCAACGTGAAGAAAACTTCAACAACTTGAAGTGCTCCGCAAAGCGCCAAAAAAAAACAAAAACAAAAAAAAAAGTGATTGTTGTTTCATTACATAATCAACATAATCAAAATAAACTGCAAGAAATTCATAACAAATCTGTTTAAAATGTGCGAGGTGAACGTGCGGATACACTAATAGAAGTTATTGGATTGTTAAATTCGTGTCACAGTTTTTATCTAATTTTTTGAACAATTTTCCAAACCGAAATAATGGAGAACTTCATTTTTGAAGCCAATTTTCAATTTCGATCTCAATTTGTTAACAGTTTGGTATCTTTTGACAAACTTTTTCATAATGAAAAATCTTAATTTTCTTACAAAAATTATCTCAATAAAAAAATTATACTGCAGGCTTACTCAGTTTTTATTAAACAGTATTTTTGTCTTATTTTTTCAAATTTTTTAAACATTTTTCGGTTGTTCTGGCCGATATAATGGTATCTATATCATTTCAATATGGATTTTTGCAAACTCTAGAGATAAAAGATCTCTGATATTCTAAAGGTGGTTCGGTCTGGGTGTTCGAGCTATTTGGAAAGTATAAGTTTCGGTTTTCAGACAGATTCCTTTACTTATCAAAACTTAACTTAACGTTTGGGAGACATTTTTTGTTCAAAAATCAGACATATTCTTGATGAGAAGGCAGCTAAGGAAACTTTTATATAACATTAATCATTTAGAGCTACTATATGTCAGATAAACTTAGATTTTGGTCTGTTATTTGTAGGTATGTAGAAGATTAGAAATCTGACCTTAATGAATAAACCTTATTCGAAATATATATCATTCATAAGACCTCTTTTCTTATAAAGGGGCCTAGACTAGCAAATGGAATGCTATTCTCACTATCTAGGTACATAAATATCTACATGTTTTTGCCATTTCACAGCTTAACTTTAGCTTAGTCATCTTTTCGAAGACTCAAAATGATGAGTTTGTGTATGATTTTGGAATGATGATCAATAAATTGTAATAGTTTTAGTTTTGAAAACCACTTACCAAAGTGATTCCTTCAAGCGAACCTTTTTCCCAGCAGAGAGCATCCGATTCGGGACCAGATTTAGCAGGTTTACAACTTAAAAGATTCGGTTTTGGATTCGGTTCGAAGAGCTGAAAAGAAAAATAACAACAAAATTTGTTCGATATTAGATTTACTGTTTTGGAAACCTATTTGATAATGATATATCGGATTTATGAACACAATTTGGGGTTTTCGAAAATTCTATAGACATTTTAGAAAAAGTTTGGTGCTAAAAATATATTCCTATTGCTCATTCAATATAAAGAAAGCTCTTATAACAAGGGATACATGAACCAGGGGTTATTTTTTATAAGAAAGCAAAAGTCTTTGAACGTTTTGGCTCAAAATTGTGTTCTCTTTTTGTAGAACAACTTATTTGAAATGTCCGAAGTGCAGCGCCGAAGTCTCTCTGGCCACTCATCGATCGCATTGCACTCCTAATGCATAGAGAAATTCTAATCAACATGGGGAAATCTAACTCAATATTTGGGTGTCGAGTAGAAAACACAATTTTGGGCTACCAGCAGGCCAATAATCTGTAGAAATGAAGATTAGGTAGATGGATATATAGCCATGTTTGAGTCGCTTTTGCCTTCAGCGGAGTCTTGTCGAAATGATGTGGTGTTTAGAGGACTCACAACCTTTCCAAAACATCGGGTTGATACACTTTCATTGCAGTTTTGACTTCTTTTTTTCCACAACATTGACTTTGGTGAACTCATCATAGGCGACTCCCCACCCAACCATCTTATAAGCAGTATGGTGACCTCTCTGAACCCTCTCCAATGAGTTCGGACGCCTGTACTGATGACATAGCTCTATCGTTATGTTTGTTAAACCATTACTGTACTATAGAAATTTACTTGTCAGTAAACATAGTCCGTCTGTGGGCATTGTTCACGCACTGGCAGAGCAATGCTTTCGTTTTTGTTTCAATGCTGTTGTGACCATGGGCTGGCGTGCCTCTTCTATGCACAAAGTCCAACAGCTGTCCTTCTTGATGCTCATCTCACGAGACATTATCTTCTGCTTGCGCAGTGGATTTCGACGAAATCTGTCTTTCACACTTTTGAAGAATTGTGGAGTTCACACAGTGTGCGGACTATTGCTGAGCTGCTGATATACCAATATTTGGAAATCCTGTTTCGTGCCGATTAGCAAGCAATTCCAGAAAGGTTTTGATTCAAAACTGCAAAAGTTAGATATGGTCTTAGTACAGTAAATGGCACGTCTTGGTTAGTGTATGTAAGGCCATAAGTGAGTATATGGAAAATGGCTTGTATGTTCATATCTGCATAACTCAAACGACTTTTTTTTACTAAAGATAGCGAGCGATTTGAATTTAGGTATATTTTTTTTCTGCAGTCTGGAAGAATCTTTAGTTCCTTCTTTCATCATATCATCTTCATTTATCACAAATTATCGTTACATCATTTGATTCATTTGCTCCCTTGTTAATTCATTCGCCATACCCAAACATTGACTGTCCAACTGTAAAGCAATTGACGAATCTGTTTTCAACAATTTTGTAACATAACTCTCCCACATTATCCACCGACAGCCTCTACTTGCACATCTCATTCGAGGGCGCTCTCGCTTTCGCTGCCCACTTGAGAGCACCACCACCACCACCACCACTGCCACTTGGACTCCTGAGGCTGTTTCTTTCGAACTGGAGTTGATGCACTTTTCGCGCTTCGGTTTCCGGCGTGATTTGATCTTGAGCCAAGGTCTGGCCCGGCCTGGCCCACATTGGTTTGGTGGTTTTGTCATTTATGTTTTATGGTGTTGCTCTATAAAAGCCGCTTGCCAGTTAGGACAGGGCATCAGTTCGACAGTTTGGCTCATCATAAACAGTTAAACATGAAAATCTTTGTCTGCTTGCTTGCTCTGGGGGCAGTGGCCCATGCTGGATTTATTGGTGGTGGCGGCGGTGGCGGAGGATCACATGGTGGATCTCATGGCGGTTACGGTGGTGGAGGATCATCACATGGTGGATCACATGGAGGATCTCAAGGCGGCTATGGTGGTGGCGGCGGCGACGGTGGTTACGGTGACAGTGATCATCATGGCTCCGGTGGAGGAGCTCCCATTAAAATTATCAAAGTGATACACGAAAGTGCTCCTCCTTCGCCGGCTGGTGGTGGAGGCGGCTGGTCAGCTGGTGGTGGCGGCGGTGGTGGCTGGTCCGCTGGTGGTGGAGGTGGCGGCGGCGGTGGTGGCTGGTCAGCTGCTGGAGCCGGCGGTGCCGGTGGCTACGGAGGCGGAGACAGCGGACAGGAGGTGAAAATCATCAAGATTATCTCACAGCAACCCTCATCTGGTGGCTATGGAGGTGGACATGGTGGTGGTGGTGGTGGTGGCGGTGCCAGCAGCGGTGGCTGGTCTTCCGGTGGATCTTCCGGCTGGTCCTCGGGTGGTGGCGATGCCACCACAGCTGTTAAGATTATCAAAATCATTTCGGAAACCGATTCCGGAGCAGGTGATGCTGGTGGTTGGTCATCCAATGGTCCCTCCAGTGGTGGCTGGTCCTCTGGAGGCGCTTCCAGTGGTGGCTGGTCTTCAGGTGGACCTTCCAGTGGTGCTGGCTGGTCTCAGGGCGGCAGCAGCTGGTAATATCTAACAGATATTGTGATAATTTTCCAACCACTTCTTTGTTTTTCATTTCCATCCATTGCATTGCTCCTCATTTCCATGTTATTTGTTGAATAAAAAGAAAAGTTTTTAATCATTTCCGCAAAAAGTGTTTAATTCTTTATTTTGTTTTCTCGTTTTGTGCAAACAAAAGGAAAAAAGAGCAGTCCCAAGTAAAAACCTTTTTCAACTTTTCAATTTGGAAAGCAGCGAGAAAAAAACGAGAAAGCTAAGCTAACTTCGTCTGTGCCGAAGTTTTTATACCCTTTTTCCCATTTTCCGACCGATCGTTCCTATGGGAGCTATATGATATAGTTATCCGATTTGGCCAAAAATTTGTAAATTTATGTGAAAGCATGTGAAACAAACAAATACAAAATTGTAGGATGCTACCATTTAAAACAAAAAAGTTTTTCTAACTAAAACTGTTTTTCAAACCTATCTTTTGTATGGAAACTATATCATATAATTGTCCGATTTTAATAAAACTTGGTAGAATTATAAAAAAAACATAGTAAACCTACGATTACAAAGTTTGGAGACGTTTCCGTTGAAAAGAAAAAAGTTTTTCTCACTAAAATTAGTTTTGCCACCGAATATTCCTATGAGCTATGGGATATGGTAATCCGATCCGGTCAGCTCCGATATATTAGTAGTGTGCAGCAAAAAGAAGACTCTGTGCAACATTTCAGCTCGATAGCTTCACAACTGGGAGACTAGTTTGCGTAGAAACAGACGGACAAAGCTCAATCGACTCAGCTCGTCACCCTGATCAAGAATATATATGGTTTATGTGGTCGGAAATGAATATTTCTATGCATTGCAAACTTCTGGGTAAAATGATAATACCCTTTGCAAGGGTATAAATATAAAGAAAACCTCGAAAATGCATTTCCATCTCTTTCTGGCCAACACACACACACACACACACACACTTAAGCGTTAAGTAATAAAATTCAAGCAAAACCCCAAGAAAAGGGCCAAAACGAAAAGAAAGAAAGAAGAAAAAAAAAATGTACAAAAATATGTAAAATATCACTTTTGAGTCGAGCAAAAGGCAAAGTCTAGCCACCCTCCAAATAGTCAAGGAAATAGGCCATAAGCGTAGCCAAAAAGACAAACAGCACCTCAGCATTTCCTTATCCACACACCCCCCTTCGAAACGCCGCCCCTGTCTAAAGCTTTTCTTATGCCCAGGGTGAGAACCTCATTGGGTTGCATGTATAAAAATATTTTCCATATAAATCTAACAAAAGAACGTGTTCGGGTTACTTGATTAGGCCAACCAAAAAAAAAAAAAAAATCACCCAAGAAGAAGGAAAAAGTGAGCAAAAAGGCGACAATGAAGGGAAAAAGACTTTTCGGTTTCCTTTACCATTTATATACGAGCAGCAGGAAAAAAATCCAATTTGTTTTCATGCCGGGGTTGGGGGTTGGGTTGGGGTTAGATATGATATGATGCTATTGATTTATTTTCGCTGCCCAAAAAAAAAATATATATATATATATCATACGTATAAAGAAGGAAGTGTGCGCCATGATTTCTCGTTTCGTTCGGTAAAAAAGGAATTGCGCAATTATGGAAAACAAGCGTTATGTTTTCGGCCCTCTCTCAACACAATCCCCATTTAGCCCTCAACTTGTTGCTCTACATAAACAAACAGACCAGCCAGCCTCGGAAATACATTACTTAATATTCCAAAATCTTTATTCTAAACAAAACAAAAAAAAAATTATATTTATAAGCTAAATGGCAGGAAATTTTTCATTGAATGCAAACAAATGGGGGGAGGCTTCTTTCTTAAAACGAAATTTGTTATTATTTTAATTTTACTTATTGACTGAATGTGTGCTTGAGTTGTTTGTTTACTGTTGTTGTTGTTGCTGTTGCACGTGCAGTGCCAAAAAAGTGGAAAATTGCGTGTTTGCCAAACAACAACAGCAGCAGCAGCAACAGCAGCAGCGGGATTCTTCCTCAAGTGTGTTGACTGTATGGCGCGTGCAAGCACAATCAATGGAGCAAATGCAAACAGTTTAAGCTACCCTCGTGGATGCAATATAAAAATGTTCATTATTGAAAGCTGCCAGCCAGCAGCACCCCGGAAAGCCAAAGTTGATACTAGATTTAGATCTGACAGGGCATAAAAGTGTAGAGTGAGAGAGAGTGCGAGAGAGAGAGAGAGAGGGGACACACATATTTGTTTAACCAACAAGTAAACAAATTATCTAGATGAATAGAAACCGATAAGGCAAGCATAATTAATTGAAACTGGAATTTAGATTCGTTTGATGCAGCTTATTTAAACACTCACAATTTGTTGCCAAACTTTTATTGATTTGAACAAAATTAAACAAATAGAAAGCACCATAAATTAGATTCGCTAGCCGGTTCGCAGCCATACCGATTTGCTAATTTTTCCGACTCTAACACGAAAGGAATGCAAACCGGTTCGGAACCGAAACGTACCAAACCCTACGGAACCACTAAAATGTGATCGGAAACCGAACCGAAAATATGTAAAATTAAGCTGATAGCTGGAAAAGATAATTGAGCGGTTTATTTATATGACATTAAATCATTAAGTTCAAATTGTTGCTAGTTCACAAGTTCATATTGAACGCAAACCTAGGGTTCATTTGAAAAACTAGGTTTGAGGTGATGCTTTCAAAAGTCTTTGTTTTTATAAATGTTAGAATTTGTCAAACTGTCATAAATTACATTGACAAGCTTCATCAAATTGATATATATAAGGCAGCTGAAGCACCTTAGATCTGTATAAGTAATTAAATCTAAGAATTAAAATCCATAAAGTACTAAAACGAGCTTGCATTGCTCCGCGAAACATAATCCCCAATAGATTAAGACCAGTGCTAGCTTTAGCAAATGTTTATGACCAAAACATGACACTCTCAATATCCGGCTCGAAGGACAAATCTTACCTCAAGAGATTTAGACCTGTGCTAGCTGCAACCTCAAGAGATTTTAACCTGTGCTAGCTTCAACAAATGTTTATAATAATGGAAACACCCCACCAGTGAATCCCACCCGAAACCGACTATTCAAATCCAAGTAGATTACCCAAATGTAGATTATACAAAAATATGTAAAGATTTCTGAGAAACCCCGCCATACACTATTTTATTATCATTTTCTTTTGGCGATATTCAGCTCCTTTGGATGGAAATCTAAGATCAATTTAACACTTTACCATTCAAAAAAATTGTGGAAAGTTAACTTCTTAACTTGTATACCCTTGCAGAACGTTTTTCTAACTAATTTGATGGCCATTTTCCACTAAAAACAAACATGTTTTTTCCACTAAGACTACTTTTCTGACTCTACTTTTGTATGACAGCTATACTATATAGATGTCCGATTTTGACCAAACTCTGAAAGCAATCTAAGAAATACAAAGTTTGGAGGCGTTTTCTTTGAAAACAAACAAGTTTTTCTCACCAAAACTAGTTTCTCGACCGATCATTCCTATGGCAGCTATATGCTATAGTCATCCGATTTTGACAAAACTTTAAAGAATTGTGTGAAAGCTTAAAAAATTAATACATACCATTTTAAAAGAGGCTTACATAGAACACAGAAAAGTTTTTCTCACTAAGAGTAATTTTCTAACCTTACATTTCTATTGCAGCTATACTATATAGATGTCCGATTTTCACCAAACTTGACAGAATCATGGAGAAGCATAAACAACTAGTGAATACTGAGTTTGGTGACTTTTGCATTCAAAACAAAAAAGTTTTTCTCACTAGAACTAGTTTTTCGACTGATTGAAATCTCTTTTATATGTATGTCTAAGCTGACCGGATCGGAAAGGTATATCTCATTGCTGCTCAAGACCGATTGGTCGGAAAATGGGTCTGGGAGAATGAAGATAACTCGGCGACTGTTATATACCAATGTTTTCGACCAGATTTGTCTGTATCTGATAACTGTCCTAAGAACTAGCGGCACACAGAAAAAAGAATTCCGAAATCGGGAATAAAAGGATCTTGGTTAGAAAATATTGGTCGGGTTCAGCAGACGAATTTGCTCTCCGATCAATTATACATTTTATTGAGATTTCCGTTGAACTCCAATTATAACCAATTTGAAGAAGAAGGTATCGAGGCCGAAATCAGACGTTGCTTAGCCTTCTCGATTATACTTTATGTAGTAAAAGGACTCGGAGGTGCGAAGACTAGATGATTTTGTTTGAAGTGGGTCTATGCTCGACTAATATATCGACTTGAGAGCCAGCGATAGTCTGAACGAAAATGGAATGAAACTGAAAGGTAAGTTCGGATATGTCAGTTAACTTTCTGACAGTTGGAATTTCAAATTCGTATCGATTTGAAAACAATTTGACACTGTTTAAGTTCGTAGATCGTTAACAAAAACTTCAAAGTTAATAACTTATCTCAATTTCTTCGATTTCTTGCCATATCACTTTGTCTTGGCTGTGGGGCCACCCCTCCAGCATAGTTGACTGCCATTGTCATCGTCTGATGAGGTCTTGCCTGCCTGCCTTTTGGCTGGGTTGTGTCGTCTGGTCGACGACACTGCTACCAGACGTGCGCCGCCGTTGTGGCCATTAACCGTCGTCCCCACCGTTGGCGACGCCTCCATCGATTTGGCGTCGCCCGCCGCCGTGTCCCTCTCCAGCTCCCAGCTCTTGGGCTCCGTCTTTTGTTTGGCTGCCAAAACACAGAGAAACAAAAAAAAAAAAAAACAACAACAACTACTTACACACACACAAACAACAAATGGCAAACGAGAAAAAGTTTTTTGCAAAACAAATATTATTACTAATTCATTTTTGTGTGTGACATTGTTCATTGCACCCTTTTCTTTTGCTGCTGGCGTCGCCGTGGACGCCCACGTTCTGCCGCCCCGCCCGCTCTCTATTTGGTTGCAATGTTGACTCTTTTTTATTTGGATTTTTTGTTTCGTTTGGTTAAATGTTTTCAGGTGCGCGCAGCGTTTTGTGATTTCACCTCATCAATGCCCGACCGAGTCATAAGTAATTTATCAAGATACAAAATTGCAGTCGACGGCGTCAAGAAGCGCGTCCACGTCGACGTATGTCAATGCCAATCAGTTGTAAATGATATGACTGAATGATTCTTGGCGTGAATGAATGAATGAATGAAGGATGTGTGCGTCTACGTTTACTTTTTTTTTTTTTTTTTTTGATATTCTTTGTGTGTGTGAGACATTCGTTTGTCAGGTGGTCGGTCGAAAGTGATGCCAAATTGTCAATTGGCCAATTGATGGATTTGTAAAGTGGTTAAGGTGACAAATCATAGTTGGAGAAAAGAGAATTGGGACTGATGATGTTGTTACCAAGGCTGCAAACCTTCAAAATTATGCATGAGGTTCGGTCCGGAGGTTCGAACCCATTGTAAAATCCAAGGTTCGGCGGTTCGCAGACCGGTTCTTTTACCAAGTTTTTATTAAAATCGGACAACTATATGGTATGGCTGCCATACAAAAGATAGGTCTGAAAAACAGTCTTAGTTAGAAAAACTTTTTTGTTTTTAATGGTAGCATCCTGCAATTTTGTATTTGTTTGTTTCACATGCTTTCACATAATTTTACAAATTTTTGGCCAAATCGGATGACTATATCATATTGCTCCCATACGAACGATCGGTCGGAAAATGGGAAAACGAGTATTTTTTGAAAATATTTAAGCGAGCACTTGCAAGCACAGAGACGAAGTTAGCTTGGCTTTCTCGTTTTTTATACTCTGTACCGTAGGTACATAGAGTATTATAAGTTTGTGCAAAAGTATGTAACATTCAGAAGGAAGCATCTCCGACCCCATAAAGTATATATATTCTTGATCAGCATCAACAGCCGAGTCGATATAGCCATGTCCGTCTGTCCGTCTGTCTGTCCGTATGAACGCACAGATCTCAGAGATGGTAAGAGATAGAGGCTTGACATGTATGGGACATATGCTTCTTATGTCTGCAGGCAGATCAAGTTTATTTTCAATTTTGGCCACGCCCCCTGCCGCCCCCGCAATTTAGAAAAAACGTCATATCTCCCACAGTTTTGAAGATAGATGGCTTGTTCCTTCTGAACATATTTAGTTATTAGGATAACTTATCGATCCGCCAAAGGAATGAAGAAGATCGGATGATCTCGGATGTCTTTTGATCAAAAGACAAATTTTCTTGGTACAGAGTATGTTATAGTCGGGCTTAACCGACTTTCTTTCTTGTTTTTTTTTTCAAAAACTTTCCTTAAAAAATCACCCTTTATTTCAAATTTTGTATAGCTTTCCATTGCTTTCATAAACTTCTCGTCTTCGCAATCGGACGTTGAGTCATATATTGTCGAATTTTGAAAAGTGCTAAATGAGCATATTAAACTGGTGAACCGAACCTCATTCGCGAACCCCAAAAAAACCGATTCTCAGTGGTTCAATTCCGGACCGGTTTGCAGCCTTGGTTGTTACCCTGACTAATCACTTCAAATTGACTTTTTTCTAGTGGCTATGAAATTTGAGCCTTTGCCCCCACACACACACACACACACGATACTTAGTTGGCCCGCCCGCCTAGCGGCTGGCTGCTGTTCCAGCTCTGGTCAAACCACTTACCAACCCCACCCCCGCCGCTGCTTCCCAGCTTATGCTCTTATGCATCCAATTCTGGCTACGTTCGTTCTTGTGTTTGGCACTTGGTGAGTGCGTTTTTTATGCCATGTTGAGGCCACTTTATGCGCTTTTTATGTGTCCGCAGTCATAAAAAATGCTTCACAAACATATTTATGTTTATTTGTTGGGGCAGCGTACATATTTTTCTTTCTTTTTTATTTTTTTGTTTTGTATATATTTTTTATATTTATTGATTTTGTATTAAAAATGTAAGTGCAAGTTGAGAGCGCATATTTTTATGATATTGAAATAAAGCGATACGCACACACACTTACACACACATTTAATAATAAACATAAATAAATAAGGAGGCGGCAAAAAATGAAATAAAATCAAATAATTTAAGCGCAAATACTCGCTCGCTTTCGAGTGCGAAACGCCCAAAGGGCGCAAAAGCTGAATACAAACAGGCGGCGGCGATGCGGACTCGATTATTTACAATTTGATTTTACACATACGCAGGGCTTCCTGTCCTGGGCCCCAAAAGGCATTTCCCGTCGTCAGTGAGAAAAATCAATCAAAATCGATTTAAAAGCACAACTTCCGATGTACGGAAAACGTTACCAATTTATTTGTTTTTATGCTTTTGTATTGTGATTGTCGCCGCCCAACGCAAAAGCAACCCGTTCCACGCCCACATTTGGTTCGGCACTCGCATATTTGGTCAATTTTCAATAACGAAATTGAAATACAAACACACACACACGCACACTCACACGCAGTTACAATTCGTTTTCAAAAATAAATGTAGATGGGCAAACAATAAAAGAGTGGAAATATGGAAATGTGGAAATGGCATAAATACGTAATTCAGGACATTTGAATATTTCATAAGGACATGACCCACATACAAAATAAAACACAACAACACGAATTATTATTACTGAGTGAGAATTGATCCCTCTTTGGCCCCTACCATTAAATAAAGCGTCTCCACACAAAGCAGTTGGCAGGAAGTTGCATTTTATTGCTGATAGTTTGCATTGTAATCAAGAGAGAGAGAGAGAGAGAGAGAAATGATTGGAATCTGTGTGTGTGTGTGTGTGAGTGTTTATGTGTGCCAATATTTTAGGACCTGACCGTAATCGGAGTCTCAATTATGAACTGTTTGTGAGTTCTGCTACTAATGGATACCCTCAGCAGGTTAATGACAGCTAAAGAAACTAATTTGTCAAATAACAACAACCCCACACTAATTGTCGGTTACTGTTCCATGGCTGCTTGCTTTACAACAACATTTGTGCACCTAGTGCACACAGTTTGCTGAAATGCTGTTGTGGGAACCCTTAATGGAGATGTTTAAAAAGCATTTTCGTAGTTAAATTCTCAATTCTAAGAAAGAATATATAAGACTCTGTGCCAAAGTTCCAATATCCTTGCAAGTGCTCGTTTTGGTAACACGATTCCATCACCAAACTTAGCAAAGAACATACATAAAAACATAATTGCACCTTAACTATACTTAGACCCACTTTCCTAACGATTGCTTCTATGGCAGACATAACATCTAGTCGTCACATTTTTCAAATACCTTAAAAAGCATATGGCAATCAAAATGGTTGAATTTAAAATCGCTTACATAAAAACAACGATTGTTCTCATTTACTCTTACTAAGCCTTTTTTCCGATCTACTTGTTTATGTCCAATTTTCATCAAACTGAGTAGCATTATGTAAAAACATAGGGAACCAAGAGCACAGAAACCAAAGTTTGCAGACGTTTTCATTGAAAACAAAAAAGTTCTTCTAAAGTTAAACTAAAACTAGTGTTCGTACGAATCGTTCCTATGGCAGCCATAAGCTATAGTCAACTAAGCCTATCGGTTCCGATCGGCAGCTTCTAGTTGGAAGATGCGTTTGGGCCATCAAGTTCGTACTGATCAAGAATGTGAATCAGGGATGCAGGGAACCATCTCCGACCCGAACCGAACCGAACCAAGTTGTAACCCCTTAATATACTTTTTATCAGACTTAATTACTGAGCCATCCATTTACTCTAAGGGACGATATTATCCATAATCTAGCACATTTAGCGATTGTAAGCGCTTTTATTAGAGTTTGAGAGCAATTTAAGCGATTTCTAGGAATTCATTTTCTAGGGACATCATTATGCTTTATAAAATGTATGAAAAAACGATAAATCTGAGCTAACTACGTCTGTGCCGAAGTTTTTATACCCTTGCAAAGTGATCGCTTAAATATTTTCAAAAATACTCGTTTTCTTATTTTCCGAACGATCGTTCGTATGGGAGCTATATGATATCTTCCGATTTGGCCAAAAATTTGTAAAATAATGTAAAAGCATGTAAAACAAAGAAAATCCAATATTGCAGGATGCTACCATTGAAAACAAAAAAGTTTTTCTAACTAAGACTGTTTTTCAGACCTATCTTTTGTATGGCATCTATACCATATAGTTTTCCGATTTAAGTGAAACTTGGTAGAATTATTAAAAAACATAGAAAACCTACGATTATAAAGTTTGGAGACGTTTTTATTGAAAAGAAAAAAGTTTTTCTCACTGAAACTAGTTTTCCGACCGATTGTTCCTATGGGAGCTATGAGATAAAGTCATCCGATTCGGTCGGTTCCGACATATTAGTAGTGTGCAGCAAAAAGAAGACTCTGTGCAAAAATTCAGCTCGTTAGCTTTAAAACTGAGAGACTAGATCGAGTAGAAACAGACAGACGGACGGACAAAGCTAAATCGACTCAGCTCGTCACCATGATCAAGAATATTTATAGTTTATGGGGTCGGAAATGAATATTTCTATGCGTTGCAAACTTATGGGCAAAATTATAATACCCTTTTCATGGGTATAAAAATATAAACAGGGCGTAGCGCCATCTGTCATTGAACAATATAAATACTTATTATTCTGTTGGAAATTCGAGCGACAGTTATACATATAAATATGCTAAAAATTGTGCTGCTGTGCACTTTTTACGCTCATAGCTGGACTAACGTTCTTTTGTTGTTTAACAATTCTTTGTGGAATGGTTAACTATTTCCCATAAATACTAAATCTAAGTGGAAGGGTTAATAAAGTTACTTTAAGTTGAAAGCATACATGGCTCAAGCTACCCACTTGGTTGACACTGCTCCCCCAGCCCTGCCTCAAACCCGTATATCATCAGTCATTTATCAAACAGAATCCAATTTATATTTGTATCAATTTAAATTTTTCCCCATTTCTAAATTCCCCACAAATTTGTAATATTAATTATTATGCCGTCTTTTTGGTCCTTTTAATAAACATTTGGCATTACACAATTCGGCCTGTTGAAATTACCAGCACCTGTCTGCATAATTAAATACAAAACGATTTTCGTTTAATCTGCGGACACTGAAACCCCGACACGACACGCCTTCCCCATTTGCTCTCCCGCACAAAGTAAACAACCGCAACATAAATAATTAAAAAGAAAATTCCACACAAAATGTAAAAAGGTCAGCGTATAAAAATTATAAAATCGAATATTAAATTACCAGCAACAACAACAACAGCAACACCGAACGATTCGCTGTCGCTGTTGCTGCCAACGTTTGGTCGACTTAACCCAACTTAACTACTTGACAGCAAATTTTGTAAAATGTAATTAACCAAGCACCAGAAAGGCGCAGGCGAAAGCGGGCGAAACCATTACCAGAGAAAACAAATGGGAAAATGAGGAGGTGGGGGGCGGTGGAGGAAAATCAACAGAGCTCGTTGACATAATTTTCAAGCATCTGCAGGGGGAGGTTGAGCGAGGCAGCGCCTGCTGAAAGTGCTGAGCTCCCAGAAAAACAGGCTCCTGACTTTATGTCATTACTAAATCGTGGGTGGTGCCAAGGGGTGAGAGTTCGAACCATTTGTTGAACCTTTTTTGCCTCAATTTCGCTCGCTCTCTCACTCTCTCTCTCTGTATATATCTCTCAATTTGGCTCTCCTGCTCACTGCGCACGTGGCCTGTGGACAGGAAACATGCTAAGCAGCGGCTTCCACATGCTGAAAGTCATTTCACCCCCCCCAGGCCCACCTCAATTCAATTTAACTTTCAACTTTGCCACTCTCTCTCTCTCTCGCTCTCCGTCTTCGTTGGCTGGCACAACCCCTGGCTAAATTTGAGTTTTAGCCTGACTTTCTGCATTTGCTGGGCGCCCAGTTAACTCCCGCGTTTGTCGAACGCCACCAACGAGCGCCACGAACGACGAACGAGTGGGTAAGGCAACGAGTGGGTAAGTGCGACAGTCGTTGGGTGGCCCAGGACCACCCACTCGCTACTTATTTGTAACTGTTTTGTTGGGAAACGACTGCGCTTTTATCGTTTATTTGCGTCTGGGTTTCGTTTCGTACAAACTTGGCAAGGGGGTTTGCCACGGTTGGGAAGGGGGAATGAGACTGTGGCAGTCCATTATAAATGAGAAATATCAAAATTGAAGGAAGTGTGTTGGAAGGGGTCCATTTAAGTTTTAATAAGTAGGCAAAAGAATGTTTCTAACACAATCTCAGCGAGCAGTGCAAAAGCGGCATAAAAAACATTCAAAATCAAAGTATCTCAGTTTTTAACTTCAACTGGCTCAAACCCACATTCATTTTATCCAAATCAACTAAAAACAAAAACAAATTTCATTTTAACCCAACACCTTTTTTAACCAACTTTTCGAGCCAAAAATGTCTTCTTCAGAAATTTTAGATGATGATTGCATCAAAGATTTGAAACAACCAGACAAAATGGATAAATTGCAAGTAGTTTATGTGAAGAAGAGCCGTTTCGGTGTACACAGCTATGAGGCTATGTCAAAGTGCTGTGCCGATTGCCGTCGAAATGCTTTAAATTCCATCATTTTGGATGCTGTGGAGCAGGAAATCAGCATTGAAGAGGATGAGGTAGATTCCTACAAGCCCCCATTGGATGATCCCGATGTGCAGCAATTTGTGGAGACAGCCGATTATGTTATACAAGCGCTGCGAGTGCGCAAATTATTGGCCAAGATCAATGGACAACTTAAGAAAATCCAACAGCCTTTCAATCTCATGATTTTAAAGTCAACAGAAGAGCCCGAAAAGTCTTTGCAGTCGAGAATGCCAAAGAAATACCCTAAATTAGCGGTGCACAAGGAGTCTGAGAAAGCAGTGCAAACGGAGTATCAGCATCTCAAGTAAAGGCAAATAAATAATTTCATGGCCAGTTGCCAAATTCAATTGCCACATCCGTTGTGACTTCTGTGTATGCTGGGTGGTTGCTTGGCTTAGATCCTTTGGGGGTTGGTTGTCATGGTCACTCGATTGCTGCAATTAATATTAAAAATAAAATCATTTCTCGTTCTCTGATGGGTGTGATCTCTGTTCTTGGCATAGTGGGTGGTTGGTTCGTTGGTCGCTTGACGGTGTGTTAATGCATATTTCAGACACGTGCGTGTTACGCTTCTTTGATTTAAGGTTCAAGAAGACTGAGACGTGAGTGGGGTGGGGGGGCTGAGTGGTTGGAGCGGTGGTGGTAGGTAGGCAAGGGCATAAGGCAATGATGAGCGGCTTAAAATATTTGTAAAGACCTTTTTTTGTTTTTTTATTAAAAACAAAAAGCGGGTTTAAGGATTATTCATTTGTTCAAAAATAAATTTGTGAGCTTGTCTGGGACTTGGTCTGGTGTTGTTGGCAAGGGGCGTGATATTTTAATTACGACCCAAATGGAGATTTTGTATGTACGCTTGTAAATGTAATCGTGTGTTTATTGAGTGCTTTGTTGCTTGACTTGTGGGGGGTAGGGCTCAGGTTAGTGCACACAGTTAACAGTCAACCCCCTTTGTATGACCAAACACTGACAAGACAATCACAGCAAAAAAGGGTAATTTTGTGTATTGTATTTGAAAATAATACACAGGATACGATAAAACAAAGAAGGATATGTATTTTATCATATTTATTTGGTTAATGTGACTAAGACTCGTTCAACCACGGCACAGAACCGAAACTTGCAGAACTGGTACAAATGTTCAGAGTCCCTCGAACCGGAACACGTCGCGACTCTTCTGCTTTTTGGAAAAAGGGTACGGTAAAAACTATATCAGACTTTTTAAGATTGATCTTGATCTTGTACCATAACCATATGATTTCAATAGTCTTTTATTTATCAAAAATTACATTCTAGAATTTGGGAATGTTATACGTTTGGATCAAGTGGGACTAAATTTTGAATTTTGTAGCCCGACTTAGGTTTGGTTCTTATTTCAGAGTAATAATTTTTATAAACTATGTCACATAAGTCGTAGACGGGCTTTCAATGAGCTCTTTAAGTTCGAAAAATGGTCCCAAGACGTGCTTGACATATTTAAACGCTTCTTGACATCAAAAATTTATTTTTGAAATCAAGAATTTTGTACTCAAATCCAGTATTTCTTTCTCATCTAACGTTTAAACTGAAAATTCTTCAAAATTCAGAGAAAAAAAAAAAATTTCAATCTTGGATCAAGAATTTTCGAGATCAATAGTTCGATAAGAGTGAAAATTCTTGATCCGAGAGCCAAATTCATGATCCAAATATGAATTTATGATCCCGCATTTCTTCATCCAAGAGCTTTAATACTTGATCCAAGTACGAATCATTCTCAAATCAAGCAGAATAGTTCTTGGATCAAGTGCTAAACATACTCGTATTAAAGATTGCTCATTCTTGAATCAAGAACATTCTGCATTGTCAAAAACCGAGAACCCTCTCCGAGACCCTCTCCTATAAAATACAAAACTCTAAGAGCAGACTCAACGCTATTACCTCAAATGTGCTTGCTTTCCTCTTTCCGTTTCTGTACCTCACTCCCCTCGCCTAAAAGCACCAAGCTGAGAACGAATTTAGCTCGAATTCAAGACCGAAATTCTTGAAAATTCAAGAACGAATACATTTTTTTTAAGAGCTTTCGTACTTATTTTATTCGTACTACCTTTTTTTCTGGGTGTACGAACTTTTCTGATTTTTTTTCAGTGTATCACATTTATCAAGCCCATAAAATTCGTTTCAGTGATGATTTCTTTATAAAAACAAGTCAGAGAGTAGATCCAGCCCCGATGTAAAATACACTGCACCAACGAAAGTGTATGCACAGTTTGAATTTTGATGCTGCAGTACCAGCTGAAAGTTGTACATTCAAGTTAGAACATTCTTTTGAGCCAAACTTGACCATTTTGCATACGTTCTTTAGCTGTGGATCGATAAATAATGCTGATTACTAAATACTTTCAGAAGGAACGAACCTTCTAACTGTGAAACTGTGGGAGATATGCCGTTTTTACAAATTCAGAGGGCGTGGCAAAAAGTGAAATCAATCTTGATCTGCCTGAAAGTAAGAGAAGCTTATGTCCCATTCATGTCAAACCTCGTACAATCTCAAAGTGTTCATACTGACAGACGGACTTGGCAATGTATATCGATTCGGCTGTTAATACTGATCAAGAATATATATACTTAATGGAATAGGAGTAGTTTTCTTCTGGCTATCACATACTTTTTTACCTAAAAATTCACGAGCTTTATCAACTACGAACTTAAAATACGAATGAACCTTATAAAAGTTGGAAGTTGAACGAAAACTAAAAAGAAATTACTAACCCAAGGAATAGTAATCCTCTGGAAAATTCAGATTTCTATTCTAGCATTCTATTTTCTACTCAAAAACTATTTGATAACTTAACAGTCGGCGCTACCCAACCTACGTCTCTTATTAAATCATTGCTTTTCCAGGGCAAAGCAAGCAAACTTTTACCCAAGACAAGTCAGAAAAAAAAAAAAAAAACAGGAAAATTGTGGCGCAAAATGTTACGCTTGCATCACTTTGGAGTGGCGGGCGGGGGGCGGAGGTGGGGATGGGTAGGAAGGTGGTTAAGGTGGCTCCTACAATGACAGCACAGCCTGCAACAGCCGGCGAAGGACGTGGGACGCGACGACAAAGAGGAGAAGCAATGAGATGATGGCAAAGGCATTAAGCTGGCTCCCACATCCAGCAAGCAAGAACAACAACACAGACGACAGACATTATAGCCGGCACAGGCGAAGGATGCGTTTTGCCATGAAATACGCACACACACACACACACACACACACAAAAACACACACACACACTGGCAGGCGACATACTTTCACACAGCGCAGCAAGCAGAGAAAACTCTTGGCAAGAAAACTTTTGCGCGGCTTTTGAAGCCATGGAACAGGGATATGCCAAAAAGCAAATGGAAGAAAAAGGAACACACATACACACACACACACACTTACACATACACATGCACATATAGCGAGAAAAAATGGCAACATAACTGTAGTGAAAATGTCAAGAGAGAAAAGATATTAAAACGTATTTGACTTCTGTGAGTTTGGTGGGAGGATGAAGGACATGAGCAGGATGTGCGCCAGTGTGGCACAATGAAAAATATATAAAGAACGCACACACACACACACACACACACACAAGCGCACAAGGCTTATGACAAAAATAATAAAAATGGCTCAAGAAAAGAAAATGGCAGAAAAACCAAGCAAAAAAAAAACGCAAAAGAAAATACAAGTATAAAAATGAATTTTAGATGACAGGCAAAGTAGGATGGGGGACGGGAGGGCTGGGCAGAGAGGAGCAGGTTTGTCTTTGCAGTTAAGCAGACGAGTAAATGTTGTCCTTGTTGTTGCCTCCCTGCCTGCTCGGTGCCGACGAGGACAAAGTGTGAGGCCAGTGCAAAAAAAAACAGAAAAAGTGGAAAGTTTTATGGGCAACAGCAGCAGCAAAAATTGCAATATACCCGGGAACAGGAGAAGTGCCTCGTTGCCGGCAAGGAGGGGGGAAGGGGGAGCAGGGAGAAGCGGAATGAGGTTGGTTGCCTGATGTTGATGGCTCTGGCAACCAAGCGATGGTAGTGACAACCCAGGCAAAGCAAGGATATGGCAAGCGAGACACATGAACAGAGAAGCAGAAGGAGAGTGTAATATGGACCACACCAAAAAAATGGGATGCAATGGAAAACCAATTTCAAGTGGCAGTCGGATATTATTACACGGAGAGAAATGCTTTTGAGTGAATTAGAATTGATTTTCTTGTAACAAGTTTGTTCTAAAATCAAACCAATTCATCTGAATTTCTTTCGCATTTTATGTTAATTGGATTGTCTATAGTCATTTCCCTGCAAAAGTTCTGCAATTCATTCGAATTCTATCCTTAGGAACCCAAGTTTAGACGAGAGCGGTAGTTAAAGTGGATCCTGCCCTTCTTCGATCGACTTGTTGCTCAGAAAAATAAGTGTTGATTAACCATTGCTTATGTTAATGAACAAAGCATTAACATAAATGTTAGCATATTAACAGCATGCAGACAGACACAAATATTTTAACAAGAGTTGTATTGCAAAACGAGTAAGCCGAGCTAACTTTGTCGGTGCCAAAGTTTTCACACCCTTGCAAAGTGCTCGTTTAAATAGTTTTAAAAAATACTCATTTTTCCATTTTCCGACGGATCCTTCGTATGGGAGCAATATGATAGAATCATCCGATTTGACCAAAAATTTGTAGAAATTTGTGAAAGCCTGTTAAACAAACAAATACAAAATTGCAGGATGCTACCATTAAAAACAAAAAAGTTTTTCTAACTAAGACTGTTCTTCAGACCTATCTTTTGTATGGCAGCTATACCATATAGTTGTCCGATTTTAATAAAAACTTGGTAGAATTATAAAAAAACATAGAAAACCAACGATTACAAAGTTTGGCGACGTTTCCATTGAAAAGAAAAAATGTTTTCAAACTAAAACTAGTTTTCCGACCGATTGTTCCTATGGGAGCAATGAGATATGGTCATCCGATCCGGTCGGTTCCGACATATTAGTAGTGTGCAGCAAAAAGAAGACTCTGTGCAAAATTTCAGCTCGATAGCTTCAAAAAAGAGAGACTAGTTCGCGTAGAAACAGACGGACGTACGGACTAAGCTCAATCGACTCAGCTCGTCACCCTGATCAAGAATATATATGGTCTGCTGGGCAAAATTATAATACTATTTGCAAGGGTATAAAAAGCCAACTTTTGCACCAGAGGATTTAGCAAACTTTTCTTAATTATCCGTTTTATCTGGCTCAAAAGATATTTGGACAAGGCTGCAAACCTCTACAATTATGCAGTTGGTTCGGTTCGAACCGGCTGTAAAGTCTTAGGTTGGGATCACCGACCGGTTGCTCCACCAATTCAAACCTTCACATAAAAGTACTTAAAGCAATGAAAAATACTGTTTAAAAGGTCGAGAATGGCCCTACCAAAAGCAGTTATCTCCGCCATATTAAGAGCAATTCAATTTTTGCACCCAAACCTTTAAATTAACATGTTTTGATTGATAGCCAAAAACTTGCTGAGTAAAGGAACTTTTCCAAAGCTTAGAAAAACTTTCGACTTTCATGGACTAAATGTGGAGTGAAAAAAGTGCCGATTGTCTTCGGACTTTATCACAGAAACTCTTGTAGGCTATATTATTTATGATAATTTGGAATTGTGGGTTCACCTCAGCGAAGCCCAGTCGTATGCTCTTTGGGTAGCTTTTGTTTTTGAAAAGGCACCAAGTATAGAAAAGCAATAATCGTATACATGTAAGGCGGGGGGTATACAAAACGACACACATGCAAACGATTTTATGTGTAAGCGTAGCGTAGAACAAAAACCGGGTTTGTACTCTTCTTTGATCGCAAGCAAAACTGACCAACTATTCCCTTATTGGTACTGGTGCTTTTCTTGGTGAGTATTGGTGAGTGCTCTGCCCCAGGCTGGTTACCTTGGGCATACCTGGTCTACACTTTGCTTAAATAATGCTAGGTTTGCTTTCGAATTTTGCACAACTTCTCTTCCCAAAGTCACAATATGATCTTTAAAAGGTATCTTCATATGAATTGAATCTTCATTTTTTGAATTGAACTCCCAATTAGTCAGTTGCAAAATACTGCATATAAGATGTTTAACTACAGATTTTGGAGCATTTGCCGTTCCCAACATGAATGAATGAATAGTTGTACACAAAAACCAAATTGTGCATAATTTTTCTGCCATGTCTATTTAGACATTCTTCAATATTTTATTCCCACTCTCAATTCCCTTTACTCCATCTTACTTCATATTCCTAAACAGTTTTTGCCCATTCATATTGCACATACGCTACGTTGTGTCGTCGCGATGGGGAAAGCGACAGAATGTAAAAGAGAGAGAGAGAGAGAGAGACTGGTAGAAGAGCACTCAAGAGTCCTGTGGCCCGGTATGGATTTATTAATATTTTTTCAACGATGCTGCTGTTTTCCCACTCCCCCTCCCCATCCTCCTTCCCCTCCCACACCACGTCCTCTTTTGCTGCGCTGCATACATTTTGTAATTTCTTTTGTAGAAGTCTGCTTCTGCTCCTCTTTGCTTTTATTCATTCATTTATTTGCGCTTTTCTACATTTCTGTTTTTCCTCTTTTTCTTTTTTGTTTTTTTCTGTTTTTTTTTTTTGTTGCTGCCGCCTTCTTTGGCAACTTTTATGCGCTTCTGCTTTTTTTATGCTTTCTTTCACTTTTTTTTTTCCTTTTGCTTGGAACAAAGTTGCCGCTTTATTGTTTCGATTTAAGTTACTTTGTATGCTGTCAACGTGGTCCTGGACAGGGTGGGCTGAATGAAACCCGCATTGAAATCGCCTGGGAGCCGCTTTGGGTTTCATTGTTGCCTCGGTTTTATTTCACAGCTTTTGCGGCCTTAGGGAAGGGTGTTAGAAGTGGACAGAGTTTTGGGGTGGGGGTTGTTTGGCTTGTACTTTGATTTGTCGGCGGCCCCTCAATTTTGTTGTTTGGGCCAAAAGCATTAAGTTTTATGCCCGTTTAATGGTTGCGAATTTACTCGCTTTATGCGTCTTCGATAAGCATTTATTAGCGCCCTAAGCAAGGACGAGAGAGGGGGTTTTGTTAGGCAGTGCGGGGAGGGGGTAGTATAATGCTTACGGTATTGGCTCTTTTTTCAGTGGGCCGATGAGGCGTATGATTTATTTTTATGCCTCCATTTATATTTGATTCCTTTTTTCGTGTGCGTGTGCGTGTCTTGTCCTCTTTGGGGATTTTGACATATGTTGCCACATTTCCTCAAGAGAACTCTAAAAATGGCTTACTTTGGGCAAATCGTAGAAGAAAAAAAACCTGTCAAATTTGTAATTGAAGTTGTAAACATTAATACGGAGGAAGCAAACCACAAAGGAATTGTGGTGGGATGGGTTCAGTGGTTCAGTTTAATAGGAAATGTAGGAAATGTGTACAAAAGTCGGTCGAGTGTGAAACAAACGGTACGGCAAATAGCGAAGTTTTGCAACATTTTCATAATAGTTTCGATTATGACAAAGATTTTGAGGATAACAACTGTAGAGAGGTAAGTGGGAGGTGTAGATCAGATTATTAGGAAGATTCCCGGATGGTACGGGTAAATCAAATCGAACTTTATAAGCGGTCTATGAAGTAAGCTTCGCCTCTTCGTTTTGAGTCTACAATACTAACGAGAGTCTTTACCTAGCTTCACAAACAATAGTCTAGTGAAACCAAATCACTTGATCTTAGCAGGCAATGGACTGTTCCCAAAACGTGAGATGAATTGCTCACCAATTGGCCCAAGGTTTTGCTTGCCGTGTGGCCTGTGGCACCGTCTTGTCGAAACCACATGTCGACCAAATCCAACTCTTCCATTTTTGGCAAAAAAAAGTCGACCATCCATGCACTGTGCTTTGCCTTAGTGACTAAAACATGGCGATTTTTGTTGTTTTTAAGCTCCAATGACTAACAAACCGCACAAAACAGTGAAATTTTCAAAGTGCTTTGCCATTTCTCGAACTGCCCTGGAAATTCTGTTTGATGACGATCTCATTGAGCCAAAAATGAGCATAGTAGATGAATCTTCATCTTTTCTAGGGCCAATTCAGCAAACAAACGACGTTGTAGATGCTCCCCTGGCTTTAGTTGAGGCACCAGTGGTACTTTCCTTGGTTTCCTACCGAGATCCTTAAGTAAAAATTGTTAAAACTTGTTGAGAGCGGTGACAAATTGACATATTGCGATCCTCATCAAACAGCAGCAATATTCTCCTCGGCAAGGACTCTACGAACAGTGGAAAGTGGTCGAATGTGTAAGTTTGGTGCAAAATTTGGACACAATGGCTTGAATAACCAGTTCGCTGGGTCGATTATGAAAACCATTAATGATCTCCAAACGTTGTTCTGTATTTAAGTCATATTCTTTTTCTATTTTGGCCCGATAGGTTTATCACAGTTGCTTAACGGTCTCGGCCTCGGATATTAATGCCCGTCACTCGCTACGGTCTTGTGCGAGCTGGCGCCAAGCTTCCTTATGTCTTCCCGCATCTGGTCTTTCCATCTTAGCTTCGATAGACCTCTTCTGGCACACTTTCCAGAGTCTCTTTCAATCCATTTGTGCACTTTTTTCACTGTAGCTTGATCATCCATTCGAGTAACATGTCCTATTCAGCGCAGCCGCTGTTCTTTTAGGCGCTTGAGTAAGATTATTATGCCATTGAATTTCTCACTCAGTTCGTGATTCATTCGAATGCGTTGCCCACTTTAAGAGGTCCATAATTGCGATGTAGGACTATTCTCTCGAACAAGCCAATTGCTGCCTTGTCAAGTGCTGTCTTGTCATCACAGGATATGAAAAAGGATCATTCTTAGGAAGATTCTTCAGCACAGTAGGATGATTTAAAGTATATTTCAGACATATCCAGTGCAAATGAAAACTGTGTAGGAGATTGATCCCTTAATAATTGATCATTTCTAACAATTCAGCTGCCAGCTCATCAGCGCCTCCTTTTTTATGGCTATCAAGACTTCTTGATGAAATAGCAAGCCTTACTGAGCATTTCTGACATTGCCACATGTTGCAACTCAAGCCGGAGATGTAAAAAAATGTACAAATAGCATAAAAATCCAAGTCCTGCTCAAACATAATGCCTATATACTCTCAGTAACTCTGGTAAAGACTGTAATAATATGTGTGTATCTAGTGAATTGACTTTTCAGGGGTAATTTCAGTATCCTGTACATTCCTTTTGGGTCTAATTGGAACGGAACAAGACAGCACCCAACACCCTCATTGAAATTGACAAAACCGAGCCAGTATTTGGATATTAATGCTGAATCGACCCTTAAGCCCCATTTGAAACTCAACTATACTTGAATAGTTTCCTAACGACCTCTATGAAGACAGTAACCCGTCAGGTTACTGAAGGGTTCAACAGTGTAAGCAACACCTGATATTTCGCATCCTTTTGCAATTCCCATCTCTTTTCTGATATTTCATGCATTCTTTTTCTGACTTCCGAACATTTTTAAATAGGCACAGCTTCTCCAACTGTTCTTCTCGGTTCGGTTTTATTCAAAAACCATGCAATAAACCGCTAATGAAGTTATTTAAACCAATGTGGATTGCCTCGACTGCTAATGGTTTGCTTAAAAGACTTTGAATCTACGGAAAATGATATGCTTGTTGACATTAAAGGCGAAATTTTGTAATTTAAATGATACAAACTAAAACCTGATACTATTTTCTTTCAAAAAACTTATTTTTTCGTAATTTAAACCGAAACCCCCCAGAATTTCCCACTGCTTTCGAGGAGACAACTTCAGTTCAGTTAAAGTCAATCGCATGACGCAATCGAGCAATTATCTGGGCTATACAACATGAACATTTTCTTCTTTCCAATCTTGTTGGTGGAGGAGGAGGAGGAGTAGGAGGAGGGGTGCCGGGTGCCGGCTGGATGCCAGGCGAGGCTATTGGAAATTTAAGTAGGTTTACATCATTTTCATGGACTGCCAGATGGCCCAAGAATAACAAGAACAATAACAGCAACAACAACATTTGGTCAGAAACAACTTTCACTCCGCGGAGAGTGGTTAGGGCGTGTGGCACCCCACACAATTAGAGGCGCATCTACAAGTCAAATATTTTGACTGCAGCCAATGTAAAGAACAATAAGAGCATTCGGACGATTAATTAAGTGCAACCCACACCACCCCACCACACACACACTCCAAAGGAAGCAACAACAACAACCACCCAATGAAATATTAATGGTAACAATTATGTGCTACGTGGCAAGGATAACAAAGTTCGCCACCAAATGCAATTACAACTCCATAAAAAAAGAAATAGAGCCTGAATAATTCGAAATGTCTCTAACCTGGAAAACCTAATCAAGAGTCCACAAGGATAACACAGCGAGAGAGAGAGAGAGAGAGGGAGAGAGAGAGAGAGAGAGGGAGAGAGTGGGATTCGGTTTAGAGGCTCGCACAGAACGTCACACACGAACGCAACACGCTGCCAATGGAACAGGCGCCCAGAATCGCCTCAAATTGAACCTCGAGCATTTATTCCCACATGCGCAATGGCACGATACGCGCTTAGCTACAAACATTCTCACAATGGTTCTATGTGCCAACCGAACGAACACCAACCCAGTTCGATGCATTCGCGCGCTCTCTCTCTCTCTCTCACTGTCTCTCTTTCTCTATCTCTCCGCTGGAGCAGGCAGATACTCCTCCTGACCCCCAACACCCCACCCCACCCGCTGACGACCTCCTGCTACCGTCACTTAGCGGAAAATTCACTTTTCGCTAACGCTGCGCACTTGTGCCGAAAGTCAGTCGGGCACGTCCGCGCCGGCCGGCGGGTCAGTGGTTGAGCAAGGCGTTCTGGGTGGGTGGGTGGGTGGCACCTCCTCACTCATTTGCTCGCTCATTCGATTTAATCGTTTAGTGCGCCCTTTTGCGCCTTATCAACGTTTCATTTAATTTAGCCCGAAACCTTTTTTTTTTTGTGTGTATTTTGTTGGCTTAGATTTGTGGGCGTTGGTGGCCATTGAAACGACCTTGCAGACTGGTTGGCTGGTTGCGGTTGATTAGGTGTTATCGTTATGATTAGTGGGTGGTTAGGGGTGTCTTTCGAGTGCGGACGAGTGGATGATTAGTTTATGGCATTATATCAATTTCTGTGGAATAATGCAACTAATATTTACATGTAAACGATCGAATTGGGTTAAAGGGAAGTAATACCGGTGGCGTTATCATGGGGCGGTATATTATGGCATGTATGGTAAAGCACTGTCCCGCCATCAGAGGTCATTTCGAAGTGAGATTCGTCCAGCGATAAGCGTTAATCTTGAATAATTTTAGAGGCAAAGACCGTTTTAAGTTCCGATATTGTAAGGGTTTAGAGCGTTACAGCAACAGGCTAGAACTGTCAAAGATATCTTCAAGAATTGCTGTAGATCGGAAGTAGTCAAGTTCCGGTAGATATTTCCAGTGGTTTTACACCAATTTCACCTGCCATTTGCCAATTCACTTCAACGATAGATGAACACATCATTTAAGTATATCGAACATTGATCACAGTTATGGAAAACCATGACTTTCCAGTAAAACTTGCTGAGGAAATGAACATAAGCAAGTTACATCGGCAGTCGTTGGAAGTGTGCCACAAAAATGTGAACATATTATGCCATATGTGGCATGTTCTCGAGTTGGGATACCAACCGAGAGGATACCTACCGAGGATACCAACAAGCGTGAAATGTCGAAATTAACTCTATTAGATACCCATTTTTTGGTTAAAACTAAGCTACTATTCCTGACAACTAAATATATTGAATTTCAAGTCCAAGTCCAAAGGAGGCTTAGGTACACTGGCTATAATATAATCTGCTCGCCACCGAAATTCAATTCAAGAGACTCACATTTCAACTCACTCACCGACACTCTTTACAGAACAAAAAAAGATACAATAAAGATATGTCTTAAATATCCTGTTAGTTTTCCAACGAAGCTGAAAATGATCCAAAGGATATGAAAAATTATCATCCTTTTGATGATTTTGAGAACCATTGGATGATTAAAAGGATATTAAAGATATATCCACTTCAAATGGATACTGGAAATCATGCTTTTGATATTCTATAGTATCCCTTTTTTTCGATTCGTACACTTAAAGTTAACATAACAAGATGTTAAAAGCTAGTTAGCTGTCTCCCATTTATAGTAACACTTGAAAGTGCTTCTGTTAACTGTTCAGGTACGAAAGCATTTGTATGGCATACACGCCCTTTTATACACACACAGAGAAAATCGAGAAAGCAAAGCTTACTTCGTCTGTGCCGAAGTTTTTATACCCTTGCAAGTGCTCGCTTAAATATTTTCAAAAAATACTCTTTTTCATATTTTTAGACCGATCGTTAATATGGGAGCTGTATGATATGATCATCCGATTTTGCCAAAAATTTGTAAAATTATGTAAAAGCATGTGAAACAAACAAATACAAAATTGCAGGATGCTACCATTAAAATCAAAAAAGTTTTTCTTACTAAGACTGTTTTTCAGACCTATCTTTCGTATGGCAGCTATAACATAAAGCTGTCCGATTTTAATAAAAATTTGGTAGAATTATAAAAAAACATAGAAAATCTACGATTACAAAGTATGGAGACATTTCCATTGAAAATAAAAAAGTTTCTCTCACTAAAACTAGTTTTCCGACCGATTGTTCCTATGGGAGCTACGAGATATAGTCATCCGATACGGTCGGTTCCAACACATTAGTAGTGTGCAGCTATAAGAAGACTCTGTGCAAAATTTCAGCTTGAAAGCTTGAAAACTGAGAGACTAGTTAACGTAGAAACAGACAGACAGACGGACGGACGGACAAAGCTCAATCGACTCAGCTCGTCACCATGATCAAGAATATATATAGTTTATGGGGTCGGAAATGAATATTTCTATGCGTTGCAAACTTCTGGGCAAAATTATAATACCCTTTGCAAGGATATAATGATGATCATTTGTATGATTTTGCAGCCCCGCTGGATGATTAAAAAAATATTTAAGATATATTCATTACAAATGGATCTTTTTTGGATCGCTTTTTATCTGTGCAGAAGAAATGTCATGTTAAATGCCCTAAAAAGTATGCTAACGTAATAAACATTTTTAATTATCCATTTGAAAGGGGAAATTAATGGTCAGCTATGCCAGCGTCATTCGAATACCACACTGTAGGTTGGCTTAAATTGTAAAACCAATTAAGAACAATGACAAACAAGTAAGTAAGTCGGTCAAGCCTGACTATAATAAACTCTGTACCAACAAAGCATGGATTTTCCTTTTATAAAAATGTTGGAACAGCGTGGAAAATTTTGATAAAAACTAGTGTAGTAAATCTGAAATCTGTTAATTCATACGGACGGACTTAGCAATATCGACTCATATGTTGAGGCTGTTGGACATTACACAATGTAAATTTCTCAGTTAGAGGGTGCAAAGATATCACTTCCTTGTGGTTAATGGGTATATAGCAGGCGGTAAGTAAGTAGGTCCTCTCGTTCAATGTAAATTTTATAATAATAAGCAGTGAAGCAAGCCGCTCGAAAATAGGGACTGGTTCGTTTCAGTGATTGAACGAGCTTTAAAACCTCCGAAACGGTTCATTGCATGGTTTTTGCAGCAAACTGAACCGCAGTTTCGATGCGTTTCAGTGGTATTTTCATATAACGTAGCATACATCAAAGGGCATTAAGCTTCAATAAGAAAGCCTTGTTAATTAGATTAGATAAATACATTGAAACAGAGCCAATCTCTGTTTTTACCAATAATAACGGTCTAAGAAGCTATTAACTATGGTTCAAACCCAATCCTAACCTGGGATTTCACGATGCGCACGCACCTTTCCACCTAAACATGTACAAAACGTTTACAGCCTTGATCATCATATAATGAAGATTTCAGACTAAAATCTACTACCATTTTGGCCTCACTTAACAACTATCTTATGTAAGCAACATTCGTGCTTACTCGTGCCTTCAAAAAAAAAAAAGCACGAAAATTGAATTAGTTGTCAATTTAATGAAATTTATAACACATAACCCTGAAAACCCAAGCCTCGGGCTCTACAATCAGCGCCCAACTAACACCCTAACAACAACAGCCTCCCTGTTTCCGACCCAAGAAACTCCCCAAAAATGTCTAAATGACAAAATGACAAAACAAAGCTGGGGTCAGCTCATCCTTTATATATTGATGAGTTTCTTAAACATCCACAAAAATACAAATTGAATTATCCCCAAGACCAAATGCTTCTCTACTTATACAAATATATATATATATGTATATACACACATGTGTGTGGGCGTTGGAGTCCTTCGTTGTTTGTGTATCTGCGAAACGTCAAAGTGTCTTAATTAAATTTCATCCCTTAACCCAAAACATAAAAATGTGCAGCTATTTCTTCAGTTATTCCACTGACTAATAGACAATTTACGCCCCCACACAAAGGCCACCTCCACCCGCACCCACAATGCCATGCTTTTGCCATTTAGCAACACTGTTTGGCAGTGTGGGGCACTGAGCTGACTCCGGGCATGGACAAGTCAACTGTTAAGCCATTAAATAAAGTTGGCAACACTTAATGCACAACAGCAAACTGTTGAGTGAGTTGAAGCAGGAGGGGAAGGGGTAGAGTTCACTACAAAAAAAAAAACAAAAAAAAATCTATAAAATGCAGCAACAAAATGGAAAACTTTTCAGTCGAAAAGTGTTGCTGTACCAGCACATATAGGGGACAGGCACCCTATAAACATGGCACGTTTGGTCTCCACTACGTGCCAAGAGTTGCATGTGTCCCAAAACCTACGTAGACCGGCAGAAAGAGAGAGAGAGAGAGACAGAGAGAGAGAGCGAGAGAGAGAGAGAAACGACATGAATTTGTTGCCACCCGCTGTGACGGAGTTAACCTTCTACCCTCCCAAGTACCGCAATTTGCGCGCAGCTACAACGCGTGATATCCTTTACATACAAACACAGGGACAGCAGTTTTCCCTAGTAGTCCTCCTCCTCCTCCTGCTCCTCGTCCTGCGCGCTGGGAACAATTTTCGTTATCCGTTAGGAAGCTACCCCTCACAGCTACCGTTCCGAATTGAATTAAACTCAAACTTTTACCAATTTACAAAAGAAGTAGGAGGCGAAGGAGCAACACAGCAGCTCACAGTATACATATACATATGTACATGGCAGGAACTATAAGAATCAACAGTAGTAGTGGCACGAAGACGAAGATGGCGAGGCTAAGAAAGCTAGTCCAAAAGTTTTTGCCAAAGTAAAAGCAAGTTTTCAGCTTATTTTCTGCAACGTCTTTGACTTTGCTTTTTGTGGCCTTACCAATTGAAAAGTGGGTATGCCCGGCTATGGAGACAAGATAGAGGAGTTGAATTCTTCTTATTTTAGGAAACTATTTTGTAGAAAGTTAAAAATTTTAAGTGATTTTATACAAAGATTTCCAGTTTGCTTGGAGAAATTGCTGAGTTTAGGAGTTTTAGTTGAGTTCTCGAAGATTTCAGTACTCAAAAGATGTCGACTCCTTCATGGCTTTATGTCTAGTTGTTGGTGAACTTGAGCCACATTGATCTTCAGCGTAGATTTTGTTGTTAATGTGTGTGTTCCACAAATTATCTCACAGGAAACTCATTTAGTCCATCATTTCCAAACCATCTTTCACTCAGGCATTGCAGCCTTTTTCCCCAGTTTTCTTTTATTTTCTACCACCTCCCCTGCTGCTGTAACCCAATCTGCCCCGTAAAAGAGCTTAAACCCTGTCAAGCCACCCATTAAGAGAGCCAGGCGCACATTTTGCGTGATGGCATACCGAGCATACCAACACAAGCACACCAAACGAAGGATATACCATAGCGTTAGGATGGTGGGAGGGGGACTCCCCGCCTGGCAAAGGACAACTATGACCGACCAAGCGAGCGAGCTTTTGGCCGCCATGGGTCTAAGTTGTTTGTAGTTGTTGCTGTTGTTGTTGTTGGGATTGTTGCTTTTTTTCGGTTACTTTTGTTGGTTTTTCTATTTGTTGTTGCTGGAAATTATAGCATGTCCTTTTTGGACTGGCATTGCTATGGTTTTTGAAGGCAGCCGTATAAGGCGATGGGGCGGCGGCCAAGTGGGCTGGGGGGGACATCAGGTGGGCAGCGCAAAACTTGTGCTTTGACTTGACTGTGGCGCTATGTTTGTCATTTGCGTCTGAAATATAATCGAGTGGCAGTTACGATGCCAATAATGGGAATGGGAAAGATATTGTAATAAGTAGACTAAAGGAAAAAAAAAACCAACGATTGAGTATGTGTTTGCACACACACGCACACACACATATGTCTGCTTGTGTGATGATGTTATGAAAGATTATGATGGGTTATGATTCGAAATTGCCTAATGAAATTGGCTTGGGATATGAATAGAAGAGAATGAATTAATTGCTTGCCCAAACATGGTGCATACTTTAGAGAACTTGTAGACTACTTTTCAGACCTTACTTTTCTATGGCAGCTATACTATATAGATGTCCGATTTTGACCAAACTTAGTGGAATCAAGGAAAAGCTTAGCAAACTAAAAAATACAAAGTTTGGAGGCGTTTCCGTTTGAAACAAAAAAGTTTTTCTCACTAAAACTAGTTTCTCGACCGATCATTCATATGGCAGCTATAACTTATAGTCATACGATTTTGACAAAACTTTAAAGAATTGTGTGAAAGCTTATTAAATAAATATATGCCAATTTTTAAGAGGTTTACATAAAAAACAAAAAACTTTTTCTTACTACGACTGTTTTTCTAACCTAACTTTTCTATGGCAGCTATACTATATAGATGTCCGATTTTGACCAAACTATGTGAAATCATGGAAAAGCATATTAAACTAAAAAATGCAAAGTTTGGAGGCGTTTCCTTTGAAAACAAAAAATTTTTCTCACTAAAACTAGTTTTTCGATCGATCATTCCTATGGCAGCCATAACCTACAGTCATCCGATTTTTACAAAACTTTAAAGAATTGTGTGAAAGCTTTTAAAATAAATATATGTCAATTTTAAAGAACTTTACATTAAAAACAAACAAGTTTTTCTTACTAATACCATTTTTCTAACCTTACTTTCTATGGCAGCTATACTATATAGATGTTCGATTTCGACCAAACTTTGCAGTATGATGGAGAAGCATAGAAAACTAATAAATATGCAGTTTGGAGTCGATTCCATTTGAAACAAAAAAGTTTTTCTCAATAGAACTTCTTTTTCGACCGATCATTCGTACTGCAGCTATATGCTATGGTCATCCGATTTTGACAAAAATTTGTAGAATTGTGTAAAAACATATTACATAAATAAATGTGGATTTTAAGGACATTTCAATTGCAAACAAAAAAGTTTTTCTCACTAAGACTACTTTTCAGGCTCCACTTTTCTATGACAACTATACTATATGGATGCCCGATTTCGACCGAACTTAGTAAAATCATGGGAAAGTATAGCAAACTAAAATATACAAACTTTGGAGGCGTTTCCATTAAGTAGAAAACAGTTTTTCTCTCTAAAACTTGATTTTCGAACGATGGTGCCTATGACAGCTATATGCTTTAGTCATCCAATCCAGCCGGTTCTGACAAATGTGGAGCGTATTCGTACTTAAAGACTTGGTGCAAAGTTTGGTGAACATAGCTTTCAAACTGAAGGAGGAGATAGCGCTAAAACAGCCGGCGTTACAAACATGCAGACAATTTTAGAATACCCTCTGCAATGATATGATGTGGGGCTCAATGTTATAGTTTTTCATATCAATAAAAATCCGATATTATACTCTGGAAAATGATTTGTATCAGTTTGATATTTTGAAGCATATGAACTTAGTACTTAAAGATCAATTTGATATTTTATAATGTCATTTTGTCACAAAAGATACAAAATATATTGGAAATGACAGGTTAACCTTTCTATAGAACTTGCACTTCACTCTGCTTTTTTGGCCAAGTATTATATATAATTTTAGAGAATCTCCGATTCAACAAACCACAAATTTCTAATTTTTATTATTTCTTTTTCTATATTTCTTCTTGACTGAGGATCGAGCTCAGGACCTTTTTCACTTAACACGTAGGGAATGGCGTCGTTTCGTTCGCCATCAATGGACACGCATGTAGTTATACAGTTTTATGGAAAGAAGGTTTATACCAAGGTAAAGGTTACTTTCAAGGTGACGTACTCCGTAGTATTTAGGGGGCTTTATTTTTCAACTCGCTCACTCACACTTTGATGACAGCCTTACTGAGTTTTGGAGCACTCTATGCTTTTACAGACAAATCAAAAAAGGACTCTCAAAAGAAAGCAGCTGTGGGGAATACGTCACCTTGTCAGTAACTTCACCTTGGTTCATACTTTCTGCATATATTTTGTTTTTAGGATTCATAAAGATCCAAAAAGCGAAAGTCAAGCTATGAGCAAAAGAATGTTCGCTGCTGTAGCGCTGCCTTTAGCTGCCATTGCAGCATCGTAACTCACACTGTGCATACACTTTCTTACTGGTTTTCTCAGAATTTCTTTTAATAATTTACAGAATAATTTAAGAATTTAAAGCCGATTTTTTATGATATTTTTCTTAAATCTAGATATTATGAATATTTTTAGCATTTTTCTTTCTTGTTTTTAGAAGAAGAAAAAATGTAATGGGAGCTTTATTCAATCTATAACCAAGTCAACAAATTTCTGTATATTTTTCTTTACTTTCCTATAGGTAGAATATAAACTGAAAGGCTGTAATCAAAAGTTATCATCACTGTAATAAGTGACCCTGTTTCGGTTGATCCAGAAAATTGTACACTCTCGGCTCTAAGGGATTTGTTTTTAGTCCAATTTACATGAACCTTTAAATGCGTTTTGAATATGATATTTAAGCCAAGTTCTTTTAACTACCATATCATCCCCTAAATAAGTTCCATTGTTACCCATCCGCACACACACACTTACACCCAATCTCGCACTCACAGACACAAATCATTTTCCACAATCATTTTTCGCCTCTCAACTGGCGACACTGTAGAAAGCGCCCAGCGCCCCTGCCGGGGTCTGGGTTTGGTCATCAGTCTCTGGCGACCAGGTCACAGTCAGAACAGACAGAGCGAAGGACAAAAGAAAAAGTAGCTAAAACGAAAAGTTAATAGAGAAAAGCAGCAGCGACAGGCAACAGAATGTGGGGCCAAGGCAATAGCTGGCTGGGAACGATTGGAGGAAGTGGTGGAGAGAGAGGGCGGCACTGACTGAAGGACAGTTGGACAGACAAGTCAGTCAAGGCAAAAATGCACAAAAAGGTCGAGACCAAATGGTCAAGCAAAAGTTGGGAGGGAGCTGACAACGAGGGAGGATGGTTGGCCAGCAACAAACGAACAAACAAACAAATAGACAAACAGACGTTGACCCAAAACTTGAAGTTGAGATCTAAAAGTGCCCTCCCCGTCTCCCAAAAAAAAAGTTTGATTTAAACTGTGCAACTTTTTCGAGTATATCACGCATACGCACTGTGGCCATGATAGTCCCCGTCTCTTGCTGAATTTAAAACTTTTTGGGTGGGCACAAGCAAAAGCAAAAGCAAAAGCCAAAAGTTTGCCCAAAAACTTGGACCCCAAATATATATCTATATATCTATATACATATATAAAATGAAAAGAGTTTATGACTAAAGTGAGGTCTCCTTTTTACTCCTTTCTGAGTGTGGGTTGTCAGGATGGCCGCTGGCAGCATAATATTTTCTGCTAACGCAGTCACTTTTCATAAACTTTGCCAACAACAATGAAAACTCAAACAGCAGCAACAACAACAACAACAGCAACAACGACGACAGCAACAACTTGTAGAAATGTTTCTGCAAAAAGGCAGCCAAAGCAAAAAGGATTATAGAAAATTGCCAGCAATATGAGCATGAAGGCGAGACTAAGACTGGTTAGGGGTAGTGGTTGGGCTGGAGAGGGAGGATGGGGGGGGGGGCTTTGCGCATATTGTCAACTGTTCGGGCGACGAGGACGCGCATCAACATCGTCCTCCTCGTCATTGTTATTACAGCCCTCTGGCTGCTTGCCCAAACCCCAACTTGTTGTTGTTGTTGTTGTTGCTGTTCAATCCCAAACCACCCACCTAAACACTGAACCACGCACATACCCAAAAGCCGTCAACACAATGTTTGACTGGAAGTTGAGAAGCAGCCGCATTGAAACGACATGGCACAGTGGTTCAAAATAAATCTCGCATTCTTCTATCTATCTATATCTTCTAGTTTTTCATATAGGCGCGGCTGTACCAGAAATCTCTAGAGATTTTCGAACTCCAAATGAAATGTTTCCAAAATGCTGAGCTACTGAACTAGTTGTAAAAAGTTGAGAGATATGAAACCGACTGTTCAGAGCCAAGTAGGTTTGATGCGTACAAACTGTGTACAAACCCTTCTCTATAATCTATTATCTCCCAGTTTAGTTCAAAATTCAATCGTTTATACGAAAATCTCTACGGATTTCTAGCACACACCTGATTAATTCTTTTGAAAATATGCTTATTTTTGACTTCCTAATCACTCGTCAACATTGGATCATCTATGAAAGCGTAATGGAGAGTGCGAATGTTTTCTCAACTCGGGAACATGCCACATATAGCATGACATTTCTAGATTTTTGACGCACACTTATAGACTTCTGTATGATCAACGCAAACGTAAGTTTCACTGGGAACTACATAAGTTTGAAATTAAACTATAAGTCCATTGAAGTGAAGAAAAATCCAGGTACTCATCGTACTTTCCTTTTTAATATCCTTTCAAAGTCCTTGCCACTATCATATTGTTCATTAGCTTGGCCACAATCAGTCGAATTCCATTCAACAGTTTCGCGGCATGAAGATTTCGTAGTAGAATCATAATAGATCTTACTTTAAGACTCAAATAACGTAGCAGCATGCCAGGAAAATCCATAAAATTTTAGAATTTCATGGTTATTAATGACCTCGACTTCCGGCTAACATGCAACTGATAATTAATGACTTTCTTCTCTCTCCTTCTCCTCAAAGCGACATTGAAATCAATCATATTCGCTACTAAACTAGCAAGAGCTTTTAAGCAATCGAGAGTTCGATAATTTAGAGCATACTGTAGTTCGGATATACATTGGGGATGAGTTCGACTTTCGTTGAAGTAAATTAGCAAATGGCAAATGGAATCGATTAAAAAATACTGGAAGTATCTAACGGAATTTCATTTCTTGCTATTTAATGCCTTCACTCTCATATTCATACTAAATGAAATGGTTTTCACGTATCGTCACAGATCCAATAACTTGAGTCTTGCGTTAAGTTCATTCCCCCACTGTTGATTACGGAATCACGAGAAGAGTTTGTTGAAAGTTGCGAACAAGTCTATCAGTTTTAAAGCTATCGGGCTGAAATTTTGCACAGACTCTTCTTTTTGCTGCACATTACTTATATGTCGGAACTGACCGGATCGTATGACTATATCTCATAGCTCCCATAGGAACAATCGGTCGGAAAAATAGTTTTAGTGAGAAAAACTTTTTTCTTTTCAATGGAAACGTCTTCAAACTTTGTAGTCGTAGGATTTCTATGCTTTTTTATAATTCTATCAAGTTTTATTAATATCGGACAACTATATGGTATAGCTGCCATACAAAAGATAGTTCTGAAAAATAGTTTTAGTTAGAAAAACTTTTTTGTTTTTAATGGTAGCATGCTGCAATTTTGAATTTGTTTGTTTCACATGCTTTCACACAATTTTAAAAATTTTTGGCCAAATCGGATGACTATATCGTATAGCTCCCATACAAACGATCGATCGGAAAATGGGAAAAAGAGTATTTTTTTTTTGAATATTTAAGCGAGCACTTGCAAGGGTATACAACTTTCGGCACAGAGGAAGTTAGCTTAGCTTTCTCGTTTTTCCATTACATTCTGTAGCAACTAAGAACGATCCCGCAGGGGGATATATCCAAATCGGTCCAATCGTTTTCAACTTTTAAGCACATTCACAAACCACGATCTTTTTGTATATATACATAGGTATATAGATTTCGAATTTTTTGTTATCCTTTCTAACTAAACCTTCTTTTTTTACCCCGAGGCTTAACCTCGATCCTCTCTGTAGTCCCCTAAAACAGAAACCGAACCGAATGCTCTTTGGCCCCACTGTGGCCATACAAACCAGCGAAGGTCGTTTAGCGTTGATGACTTGGCGAAACACCGTGGGAGTGACAGGGACAGTGCCACTCATAGAACAGAACGGAGCAGCGCAGCGCAGCGCAGCTTTAAGGGTCTGTGCGTTGAGTTTTTGGCGTCGGAAATTTTCAGGTTTTGATTGTGTAGTCATGTCAAAATAATAGTCAACTTACATGCCACAGCAGCCAATCCCCCCGAGGGGGTAGGTCTCAAATTACCCGCCCCAGCCACAGTTGAAAGATGACGAAGCGTTGCTGGAGACTGGCGGCGGCGCTGCTTCGGTTTGCTCCCGTTAAGTGGCAAGTGGAAGTTTACTGGGAATCCTGTGGCTTTTGCGTTTGCACCTCATTTGCATGGACAGCCGGGGACAAAAAAAAAAAATCACCGAAATGAATTTAGGCATATTGTGGGTTGGCCGGGGGGGGGTTAATTTCATTTGCTGGGGGAGTAAATTGTGCGACTCTCGACAAGCTGGCAGAATTTTGTATTTTTTTTCAAAAATATAAGCTGCATATGTATAAAAAACATGAAAAGGGAAATGGCAATGTCATTGTCATCAGACGTTGTTCGTCATCGCCATCATCATTGCAACCCCTAGGACTCCCACCACCCCATTTCGGCAAGCCAAATCGCTGGTATTATTTTCTTTTGTCATTTTGTGCTTTTTTTTCGTATGATTTTTCTTTTGTATTTGTATAATTTTGTGCTGTCGCCCTGAAATCTGTATGCAACCCCCTCGCTCAAGTCTGGCACGTCTTTTTTCGTCTTTCTTTCTTTCGATTTTTCTCTTGTAACTTTTAGCCATCGCCGTCATCATCATCATCGTCGTCGTCGTCGTCGTCTTCTTCCATTCCTCGACTGCCGTTTTTATTGTTCTTGGCACACACAACTTCATTTTTAGCCCACTTTTTGGGTGGTTTATTTTATGGCTCCATCCCAACACCCCACCCCACCCCACCCACCGGTTGTGTCTCTCACGAGTCGTTGAATTTTTGTGCTATTTGCAGGCTCACACCCCCCCACGCGGCGCCCCCCCACCACCCCTCTCTCTCCCCTTATGCTGTTTTCGGACTCGTTTCTTTTTTGTTCTTCTTTTTTTCTTTCTGTTTTTTTGGTTTTGACTTTGATGAGATTTTTTGAGGTTAATCCCTTGTAGTGCCAGGACCAAAAGCGTCAAGTCCAAGTCCTTGGCATGGCTTTTGTCCTCTGTGCGTGCGTGTGGGTGATTGTTCCTTGGTGTGGAGTGGAAAATTAGTACATGTTGAAAATACAACGATTGTTCCACAACGACGACGGCAGCTGGACAAAGGCAGTGTAAGTGGAGGACATGGAGGTGGCAGCTCTCCTTAGATAAAACTCTCCGCTTGGTTGCACCTTTTTTAACGTTTTGTTGTTGTTGTTGTTGTTGCTGCCGGATTGTTCGAAAATTAATTTTGTTACTTACCAACTGCTCTTGACACTCCGCAGAGTGGGCGAGCCGAGAGGGAGGGGCAAACTGACAGAATATGGTTGAGCATCCGGAAATGACACCTTGAGAAATGCCTTGGAAGAGATGATTGCCAGCAAGAGAAATGTTGAAAAGCTGCAAATATTTTGAAGAAACAACGAGCGGAAGCTAGATGATAATGATGGGATGAAAAGAGGATTTGATTGTGGACGGCGGTTAGGGATTTAGTTAAAGACGGGCTTTAAGGCAAATGGGGGAAGTTAGAGAGATGGAAATAGACAATCAGAGTCAACTCAGTTTTTAGTTAAAAGCAGGTACAGAGGTTATTACCTCTTTTAGGGCCGATTTCTCATCTTCTACATGGAGCTATCTTTCACATAACCTTACAAATAACAGTGTAAAATCTAAGTTTATCTGACTCATAGCAGCTAAGTAGAAATCGGACCTTAGTCGTCGTAGTTTAGAGATAAATAGCTAACAAATGCACACTATTACTGCTGAGCTGCTGCTGCCTTATCCAAAGAACACTTAGCAACCCTGTGTAAGCTGATTCAAAGCGACCATTTTGGACTAAGAACTGCATTGATGCTGCAATCGCATTAATATTTACAGTCGTGTTGGAAAACAGTGAACACCCGTTGTGGTGAACACTCTATTTTCAACATGGAGTACTCTAAACTCTTGAAGCCATCTTCTGAATGCACAAAACGATGTATCGCTTGGCTAATTTAGAAACAACAAAACATAA
>JAWNNM010003280.1:0-15017 GCA_035044965.1 Lordiphosa andalusiaca
TTGTTTTTTTTTGTCACTCTTCCATTTTATCTTTAATTATAGTTTTATGCCTTTTTTCCTCTATGTATTTGTAAGCCTGCATTTTCTTATTCTTTTTTCTTACCTCTTCACATCTCTACAGGCCTGTTCCGGGCTTCACATAATTTATTAAACTTCAAATGAAATTAAATTTGAACGATTTTGTGTTCGCTGTTCTGGTATTCGACTTGCAATTTGACTGTTTCATTTCCAAATTGTTTTTCTTATAACAACTCGCTGAACTTAATCAGTTGGATGCAACAATCAAAATACAAACTCTGCAATAGCTTAATATAGCTGTTTAATATCTCGCTTTATTTTAATAGCACTTAATGAAAATTACTTACATCTGAGTTCACATGCTCCAAGTAATGGGAATTCAAATCGAGTAATTCAATCAAATCATGAAAACCAGAACAGGTAGCCAAGTCGAAATAGAGATAATTTAATGTAAGTGAAAAACTGAACAGGCCTGTATATTTGGTATATTTGGTTGTATTAGCTCTAATATCGACTCTGACCACAACAGGCTGTGAATCGGGGCATAGCTGGCCGGACCGGCAAATAAAAATCCCCCACCGAGTCGGAGTCGTTATTAGTTTATTTTGTAATTTTGTTAGGCTTTCTTTTTTTGCCTCCTTAGTAAATAAGCCTTTTTATAACGTGCGTACAAATTTGTTGACAGCCTTTGTTTGTCGACCATTAATAAATAAATAAAAAAAAAATTAAAAAAAAAAAGGGATCGTTCACAAAAATTAACCTTTTGACGTGGAGCGAACGATCGAAGGATGGGTGGGCTAAAACGACCACAATGACAACAGTGGCTGTAAAGGCGAGTGTTTGAGAATGTTTGGGTAGGTTTTTCGTTTGAATTGTTTGTTCTCATTCCGGTTAAGGAAGTCACTTAATGTCGCAAGCTAGCTCACTTAATGTAGGAGAATAATAGGTCAGGGTAATGCTTAGAAGGCACTCAAAATTCCACCCCAAGCCGACGAGACATAGCCGGATTCTAAAGCGTGCCAGTTGCCCTCGAAAGCCGAAGTTAACCCGTACGTGATTCGTTACACGTCGAAGGCAGCCAAAGCATCCACTGGGGACAAAAAGCACCGCAGAAGACCACCCCCTACGTCAATTTTAGGTTTATCTTCTTTTGAATATTTTATATAAGAAAAATTGATATTATTTAACTGACATGACTTTGAATTGAAAAAAAAATTTTCGTTTCTTTCTTATTTTTCAAATTTATATTCGCAATTTTTTTTGATGGTTGAAATTATAATAGTGTTAGGTGGGGGACATATAACTGGTTTATATTATTGTGCTCTATATAAATCAATACCAGCCATATGTTGTTAGTATAAAAGCATAACAGGGTTTAGTAATTTACAAGCAGAGATTGTACTCATTCGCTTGTGGTTTGTGGTTTTGTTATAAAAAATAAAGGCAAAATAAGGCATTCGCATTACTGCAGCCTTTTTTGCGTTGCTTTGCTCTTCTGGAGAGCGGATTTGATTTTCTCCAGTTCTTCAAGGTGTCTTTTATGTCGTCCAGTTTTTCCTTGTAGATTCTTCTTTCGTCTTCTGTTTTGGACGCCTTGATCATGTTAAGTAAGCCTGCGTTCTTCCAGCAGCTTGTGTTCTCGGCCGCCCCTCGTCTTTTTTGGTTATGTTTTCTGTTGCTGGCGTGCCCTGTACTCAGCTATTGTGAGTGGGCGTGGTCCATCGATGGGATACAGCTCTAGAGCCTCTTGTAACTTGGGCGCGTCGCTTTGCTCGATAGGAGCAGAATCTCGCAGAGCGATGTGCTCTGGTTTTTGATGTCTAGACATAGACAAATCGTTAATATTTGTTTTCACTGTAGTACACCCAGAAAAAAGTAGAACGAATAACTTAAGAACAAACGCTCTTGAAAAAATATTTATTCGTTCTTAAATTTTCAAGAATTTCGGTCTTGAAATCGAGCTAAATTCGTTCTCAGCTTGGTGCTTTTAGGAGAGGGGAGTGAGGTACAGAAACTGAGAGAGGAGAGCAAGCACATTTGAGAGAATAGAGAGAATAGCGTTGAAGCTGCGCTTACAGTTTTGTATTTTATGAGAGAGGGGTGTGGGGAAGCTATCGAGCGGAGAGCGTGATGGATTTTTGCACTCATGTTGCTTTGGAATTCCCAACCTGTTATGGCATTGCTGGAACGGAGAGACCTCTGTTCGACTGATAGTTGACACACAAGGACTGATGCTGCTTTGAGGTGTGTATTCCTCAAGCCGGCTAAAAGTTGCAACATGGCTCAACAATTAATTTTCCACGAAATAAATTTAAACAAAATGGAAAAATTAAGTGATATTGAATTGTTGTATGGTTGGAATCTGTGAAGCTGTTGATTTAAGAGCAAACGACCTTACTCTTGAATCTGATGAGCTGTTGATAATAGGAAGAACATTCTCGGGTTTTGACAATGCTGTATGCCCTTGATTCAAGAATGAGCAATCTTAAATTTGAGTATGTATATCACTTGATCCAAGAACTCTTGTGCTTGATTTGAGACTGATTCGTACTTGGATCAAGTATTGAAGCTCTTGGATCAAGAAAACCGGGATCAGAAATTCATACTTGGATCAAGAATTTCGCTCTTGGATCGAGAATTTTCACTCTTATCGAACTATTGATCTCGAAAATTCTTGATCCAAGTGTGAAATTCTCTATTTTTTCTCTGAGTGTACGTACTCGTTTATGTTCGTTGCTGCCACTGTTGTTGTTGCAGTTGTTGTTGTCTATTGCAGTTAATGTTTCTGCTGCTGTTGTTGCTTCTGATGATGTCATCAATTGTAGTTCAAATTGTTGCTATGCAAATAGTTTGCATTGTTGTTCAAAGTTTTTGCGCAGTGGGTACTCTATATGTGTGCATACCACACTAAAAGCATACCGAAAATAATAGTAGGAGAACTTTAGATGTAAAGTGACAGCAACGCTGCAGGCTACTAGATAATAGAGATAGGAAACCCGTACGCATCAAACCTACGTGGCCTTGAACAGTCGGTTTCAAATCTCTCAACTTTAATCATCTAATCTAGTAGCCCAGCATTTTGGAGACATTTCATATATAGGCAAGCAGTTGTAGCTCGAAATGAAATCGTTTACACGAAAGTCTCTAGAGACTTCTGGGACACCCCCTAATATGACAACATATAATACCTCTTCAAACAAACAAAAATTCACAATAAAAAAAAAACAATAAACAATTTTATGAAAATAATGGTCCAATTCAAAAAAACAAAACAAAAAAAAATATATCTTACTATATAAAATTCTTCCGTACATGGCTTTGTTACCTCACTCCTACCAAACGGCTGGACCGATTTCGATGAAATTTCGTGTGAGTGTAGTAGTAACAGCGTAGGTGGTTTATATCTAAAGCTGATTCTGGTAGGTCACACAGGGATCGCGTAATTTGCCATCCACGGCTTTTTTGAACCATAACTTGACCTAAACTTGACCGATTTGGATGAAACTTTATAAAGACATTCGTCATGAATAGAGGAAGGCTGATAACAAATATGGTCCGAATCGGTCAACTCTTTCGGGTACCTCTCGAACACATAAATGTTTTTTTTTTGAGCAGTATAATAGAATAGTACACAAAATTATATTAACGCAGGACAACGTCTGAGGGGGTCAGCTAGTATATAAATAAATCCTAAATACCTTTATAATAAACAAAATTCCTATTTTAATATTAATAAAATATAAGTAATTTGTAATCATTAATAATAAATTTAAATTTTGAATAAGTTCAATATAATTACGTTATTCCTTTAAAAGGGGAGATGTAGTATGTTCATATGGCGAGTACACACTGTAACAACTTTGTTGCTGAATAATTCAAAAGCCAAATTTTTAAGGGCAATTGTAATTCGATATTTCTCATACATACATATGTCAGCATAATTGATCCAGACACAATATGAATATACTCACCGCTCGTGGCTCACGCTGCCACAAACAATATATAATATATGTAAACATATACATAAGAACGCTGCTAGATACATGCATTTAATCACCTCATAAGTTACACATTAAAATTCTGTCCAGAAGAGTAATCACACGTCGTATTCACATTTCTAATGTTCTTGTTTGTTATTTTCACGAGTCAATGACACACACATTCATAACTCATTTTGCAATATTACACACAAAATGTTATTCTTTTTGTTTTGTTTAAATACCCGTTACTCTAAAAGTAAAAAGTGTATACTAAAGTCGTGCATATGTATGTAACAGGCAGAAGGAAGCATCTCCGATATCATACAGCCATGCTCCGGCTTTCACGTATTTTTGCGAACTACGATTTCAGCAAGTTCGTACGATTTCAATTTAGAGCGCTCCGAAATTCGCCAGTTTTTTTCATCGATAATGTTCCATTCCCTACTTGTTTTGTGTCATTTCACATAACAAAAACAACAGATGAGCGCCACTACTCATGCTGTCGATAGTCATACATCGATATATACCATGGCCAAATCGCAAATTGTTGTTTTTGTGAGCAGTTTTCCATCTCGCTCAATTTTGTGTGTCTCTATTAAATAATTGATTACAATATTGCCTTAGTGCGAATTGAGTGGGAGAGTCCGTAAGACAAATCTAAAAAGCTTAGAGAACTGAATAAAAATAGTTCCGTGGGCTGTCTGTTTGTGCATCAACCTATATTTTGCATTTACTTTTCATTTCACGGACTCAGATGTCGCTGGTTTAAAAACGGCAAAACTTTGCGATTTCCTAATGTCGGAGCATCAACTTTTACGATTTGGTGATCAAATCGCAAAGTTTTTGCTAAAGCGAAAATGGGAGCATGGCTGATAAAGTATATATATTCTTCATCAGCATTAACAGCCGAGTCGATATAGACATGTCCGTATGTCCGTCCATCCGTCCGTCTGTAGATCTCAGAGACTAGAAGAGCTAGAGCAACCAAATTTTAGATGTAAGCTAGTACTGTCTGCAGGCAGATCAAGTTTGTTTCAAATTTTGGACACCTCCTCCTCCTCCTCCACCTCCCGCCCCCGCAATAACAAATTTTTGAATATCTCCAACAATTTGTAAGCTATCGGATTTTGCAGTATGGTGCATGTAACCAATATGTACAATCTCACAAATTTTCATATTCGGATAATCGGATAATAAATGGCAGAGTTAAAAAACGCCGCATCTTATCTGAGCCGCATGAGGTTATTAAACACTAATTGCCTTGAGTAACGGGTATTTCGAAGTCGGGCAGGGCCGACTTTAACTTACGCTCTCGTTTTGTAATATTTTTTGTCATCCTGACAACAATAATCACAATCACTTAGAAAGGGGCGTCGTGTATGTGGATATTGTTTGTGAATAAATTGTACACAATAGTTTTTGTGTTTCGATATGTTGTGGACGCGTTTATCTAGTGACGACGACGGTGCTGCGCTCGCTTTCAATGATATTCGACAACTTATTTTAATAATTTCATATACATTTTGCTAAGCCTATCTTATGGCGAAACGGGGCGAATTCGCTCAATCCGAGAGAGGACTTCACTTTATTGCGCTCCCGCTTCGCCCTAGACTATCCTACACTAGCCTGCATTTACTTTTTCCAATAACTTAATTACGCCTCGCCACCTGCGCCAACACCGGCCCCCTTGGAGGGCAAGCAGCTGCTGTTGAGACCCGCCTGGTCCGGGGTCCCTTCCGGTGGTGACGTGATCGGTCCTCCGATCAGCAGATGCCCTGGAGTTACCGCCTCGCCATTGTCGGGATCCTGGGTTAGGGCTCCGAGTGGCCGCGAGTTCATCACGGCCTCTACCGACACCAGCTCTGTGTACAGCTCCTCTGCTGTCAAGAGAGCGTTCCCGACAGTTCGTAGGAGTAGGTGCTTGGCAGTTTTGACACCTGCCTCCCATAGTCCTCTGAAGTGCGGCGCTCTTAGCGGTATGAACGCAAATTCGCATCCGTTTTTTGATTCGTATTCTCGAATTGCGCCTGCTTCTGCCTCGATTCGAGTCCGCAACTCCTCGAACTGACGGTGAGCGCCGACTCCGGGAACGCCTCGGCGACCAACGAACCTTTGAAAAGCCATAAGAAAGGAATTAGTTGACAAGTCTGACACGAGTTCCAAATGAACTGCTTTGGATGAAAAACAAACGAAAAGTGCAAATTCCCCAGTATTTGGGTCAGCAGTCGTGGTTTACATTTAAAGCAACTAATGCAAGATCTAACTGTCTGGCGACAGACTTCTTGAGAGTTGATTACCCAAATCCGCTCCCCAAGTCGACCTACTAGAGCTCTAGGGCCAACATGACAATTCGTTTGGTGGAGGTACCGAAAATAGCTCCGCACAAATTGCGAGCGTTTTGTAAGAATGCAGGGAAATCGAGCATCATACGAAATAGGAGCGTTTACAAGTCGTCCCCCTACTCGCAACAACGAAAATGAACACCAAGATCCGGTATGCTCATGTATAAAGGCAGTCAAACTTTGAAGTTTCTGACCTACTGGGGCGCTCTTTCGAACCCTATTAATCTCTTCTCGAAATTCGTAGTTTTGTATAATTTGAACAATTTTATCAAAGGCTTCTTTTCGCTCTATTGCAGTTGGAATGGCATCTTGGTATTTAACAGTGCTGTCTTTGCACTTTCGAAGGAAACGAAAAACATAAGCAAACACTCTTAGCAGTTTGGCATGGGAAGAAAAACTTTCTTTAGTTTCAAGCAAATCACTCCTTTCAACTATAAATGTCAGTCCAACAGCTGATTTGCGTACTTCGAACATGCGCATTTCTTCGGAGAACTCAAATCGAGGGTTGATTGGCCAAGATTCTTGGGGTTTCAATAGAAAAGACGGCCCTTTGAGCCACATAGACTCGACCAATTCCTCAACGTCACATCCTCGAGAGACGATGTCTGCTGGGTTTTGCTTAGTTGGTACATGATGCCAAGAAGCATTTTCTGACCACGATTGGATCTCAGATCAGGTGATGCGATCTCAAATGCGAAACAAATGTATTCAACGATGATGGGTGTGACCGGATCCAATGGAGAGTTATCTCTGAATCTGACCAAAGGACGGTTTGCTCTATAGGGGACTTTAAGAGCTTTGAGATACGATGAAAGAGGTCTGCAGGAAGATGAGCGGCACATAACTCAAGTCGGGGAAGGGTTTGGGTCTTGAGAGGCGCTGCTTTGGACTTAGAGGTCAACAACGAAATGCGAAAACCTTCTGCAGTTTCAACTCGAATATAAATGCATGCGCCATATGCTCGTATGGACGCATCGGCGAAACCATGTATCTCGATCGGTGCCTTTGGCTCTGTGAATACGAATCGTGGGATCTAAATAATCTGCAATTCTTAAAGGATTCTTTCATTGCGGGCCACATTGTTTCCAAATTCTTCGGAATGGATTCATCCCAATCTAATCCTTTTAGCCATAACTCTTGTAGTAGGATCTTTTCTTTGATTATTAAGGGACAGCCCAAGAGGATCAAACAATCGCGATGTCACCGAGAGAATGTTTCGTTTTGTCGCTCGGAGATCCATAAAAGAATCGTCAATTCTAAATTGAAAGACGTCTTCTTTTGGCCACCAAACGATTCCAAGTGTTTTGGTTGTGTCTGATTCTGAGATCGTAATAGGCTTTGCTGTGCTTTTGGATGCGGAGATCTCAAGACAGTTCGAGAACCATTTCGCCAACTCGAAGCCTGCATCAATTAGTATCTGAGAAACTTCAGACATAATTGTACGTAATTCCTCAACGCATGTCATCGACGTAAAAGTCGTGCCTAATAACGTCAGCAGCTTTTGGGTGTGATGATTCGCACATCTCACTCAGCCTTGTTAAACACCGGATAGCCAGAAATGGAGCGGGAGCAGTACCATAAGTGACTGTGTTTAACCTGAATGTTCTCAAAGAATCAGATGGATCTTTTCTCCACACTATGAGCTGAAAATCTCGATCTGTTTCGTCCACAATGACTTGACGGTACATCTTTTTGATGTCAGCTGCTAGAGCATATTTATTGAATCTGAATCGAAGCATAATTGAGTATAGCTCTTCTTGAATGGTAGGACCAACCATTAGAATGTCGTTCAACGCAACCTGAGACGATGTACGGCAGGAGCCATCAAATACGACTCGCAACCTTAAAGAGGTGGTTTCTGGTCTCAAAACGCATTCGTGCGGAACTCAGATTGACCGTCATCTTCTGACTTGAGATTCCATCAGGAGTGTACCGCCCGGATACAATTCATCCGAGGCTAGTCTTCTGAAGGATTGGACACTCATGACCTTGCTTGATTTGCCCTATTGACAGAAGTTCAAAGAAAGTTTCTGCTCCGATTAGCATATCAATTTTTTGGGACTTGAAAAGAATGGATCCGCGAGTTGCAGGTTCTGCGGAATTTTCCAGCCACTGACATTGACCGTGTGGTCTGGCTGGTACCCGGAAATGGATTTGAGAAACCACAAATCTAGTGAGAACTCGCTGCAATTGACTCGCGACTTCACCTCCGTGTGTATCTTTTACTTAACTTGAGAGTTGGATTGACCAATACCAAGTAAGCTGATACACAATTCTTCTCGACGCAATTGAAATCGTTGAGCCATTTCTTCGGTCACAAAATTAATTTGTGACCCGGAGACGAGTAAAGCTCGACACAAAATAAAGTCTCCGTTTTTCGTTTTTACATTAACGATTGCAGTGGCAAGTATCACTCTATCTGACACTGACGCATGCATAGCATGTGAAGCGGATGGTTGATCTTGCTCTTGTGCGGAGGAAATCGGTGGTGGTAACGCTCGACTGTTCCCAGTGACTGTATATATGTGCAGCAGTGAATGGTGAGACCGACTGCAAACTCGACATTTATTTGATTTGCATTTGGCCACAGTGTGACCTCTTCGAAGACAATTTATGCACAGCGGAGCTACTTTCGCAAAATCAAACCGCTGCTTAACTGACAATGCGGAATATAATGGGCAAGCTGTAATAAAATGGTCTTCAGAGTTGCAAAAGTTGCATGTAGTCTTTTGGTCACTTTTATTTTTTGGAGCAGAACACGAAAATGAACTTCGATTATGCTGCTTGTTGGAAACGGCTTTAGAATCTGACTTTGCTACTTCGAGCGAATTTTTAGCCGATTCTTCAGCAGACATGTGCTGATGGCGACGATTAAGCGCTATTTCACAATCACTCCATAATGGAATAGTTGCATAATCTAGTTGTTCTTCCCACTAACGTTTTGACAGAGGATCTACTGTGTTCATAACAAGATGTAAAAGAATGACATTCAAAACCTTTTTCTCATCGCCGATGGATAATAAAGAGCCGTTTATCGCAGAGACAGTATCAATCAAACTTCTCAAGGCTGCAGCTGACGGATACGAAGATTTGGGTAAGCTAAACAGCGAGAAATATTTTCCATAAATATGAGGCAGTCATTCTCATAAACTCTTTTTAGGGAAGCTATCGCTTTTTCATATTTTTCCTCGGTGACCTGAAACGATTTAACTGTTCCTAAAGCTTCACCAGAGAGACACGAAATCAAATGATTGAACTTTTCAATGCGTGGTATCGACTGGTCGTTATGAACTAGTGTTTCCAACAAAGAAGTGAAATTTTTAAACTCTGAATATTAGGCAATTATAACTTTGGAAGACGAGAACGTGTTGACACAGCGGAAGAATTATTAAGAATGAGCATAGAACTCGATGATGATGATTTTAGAAGTGATTTGAGACGAGCCTTAGTGGCCACACAAAGATCTTCTAAGTCTCCTTGAAATTCATCATCAGAGTCCAATGACTCTATTTTATTTTGATGTTTTAAAGCATTGTCGATAGTCGTTGATAGTATTTCCAATCGACATTCCAGTTTTGTTTCATTCGTTTAAATTGATCCTTGCTTAAAACACGTTTGATGCTTTTGACGCACTGGTTGCGCTTCTTCTTAAAATCCTCTAATTCTTTTGTGGCCATATTTATTTATTTATTTTGTGCAAATTAGTTGTGGTTATTATTTTACTAATATATACCAGTTCGAGAAGTGTAGGGGAGCGCGCGCCTAATTGGGAGCAAACGTTAATCAAAACAGATATGCTCGACCAAGTAATTGTAGGGTAGCGCGTCAGCAAATTCAAAGCGCGCCAAACGACAAATGCAAGCAACAACAACACCGCTTCGACGAAAACGAAATCGAAAAGAACAAACGGTGAAGCTACTTGCTTACGGTGGTGTATGTATGTGTGCTTAGAATCTAAACATAGTCCACGATCCCACGACTCACACGTAGCGATAGATGCATTATATACATAAACAAGTCAATGCTTATGGTTAAGCAATAAATATTAATAGGCACTTGACGAGGGTCAGGGTGTATCCTACCCCACGCGTACCCTTTAAGATGCACAGGCGATGTACCCCCTTCCACTAGACCGACACATATGTGTGCACTGATAATTACCAACGCACAAGCACATAAACATACACATGCTTCGTCTTACAAACGAAGCAATAGATAAGTTAGATTTAAGGCATGAATTTTATGTATAAAAGAAGAATCGCTCGCAAGAGCTATTCAGTACAAATATTACATTACAAGCGTGCTCAATAAAAGTGTATAATTCTATACAATGTGTGTGTATGTAAGCGCGCTTAACCGACAGAACGGTAAGCATTTACTAGGCGAAAGGGGTGGGAGATGACAAAGCGAATTTTTGAAGATTGGCTGTAGGAAAATTGGAAGTAAATAACCTATTAGACAACAACAACGAAAAGAAAGAATTTTAAACTAAATTCTTGATTCGCTTAGCAACACCACGAAAGAAAACAATTTGTATGTCCAAAGCAGTTCAAATGGATAATAATATAAATAAAATGTGTGTGCATTCAAATGTAATTGTTAGTTTTATTGTAAATGTTTTTGTAAATGCGCTCAACTATTACGAATGTGCTAAAAATTGAAAGAGTCGTGCTAAGCAAAAGGCTTCTTTGCGTCTTTGTATTTGTGGAATTGTTTGTCACTTTTTAACTTGTCCCTGCTCGGGCGCCATGAATAAATTGTACACGATAGTTTTTGTGTTTCGATATGTTGTGGACGCGTTTATCTAGTGACGATGACAAGGAAATTGTTTAGTGGGTGCTGCGCTCGCTTTCAATGATATTCGACAACTGATTTTAATAATTTCATATACATTTTGCTAAACCTATCTTATGTTATCTTATGGCGAAACGGGGCGAATTCGCTCAATCCGAGAGAGGACTTCACTTTATTGCGCTTCCGCTTCGCCCTACACTATCCTACACTAGCCTTCATTTACTTTTTCCAATAACTTAAACTAACTTAATTACGACTGCGCCAACAGTTTGCATCTCTTAAAGATGGTCACAAAATCATCTTAAGAATCGCCAAAAGGTGATTTTTTTGCATTGCATATAAGCTGAGTTTGGTGAGTTCGGCAATGGCAACGGCCACAGCAACAACACAATACAATAACGAAATTGCATAGTCCGAAATTTCTAGTCCGGTTTTTAGTTTGCCATTATAACTTTATTTTGTACAACTCAAAATAAGAGCGCACAAATTTAAGTAAAACCTGTCAAGAAACCTCAATGCTGTAGTTCAAGAGAGTTTGAGAGCTTGTGTTATTTGAGATTTCAAAATAATTTGAAATGTGAAGACTTTTGTTGAAGATCGCCACGTGGCTGGGAGTTAGATATGGGAAGTAATAGTGGTAAATTAATTTTAAATGTTTAATTAAATAAAATGATTGCGTTATTTGCGATTTCAAAATAATTTGAAATGTGAAGATATTTGTTGAAGATTGCCACGTGGCTGGGAGTTAGATATGGGAAGTAATTGTGGTAAATTAATTTTAAATGTTTAATTAAATAAAATGATTGAAGTTTAATGGTAGAACTAGAGTTTCAGTGTAACCGCAATTTATTGAAGCAAACGAAAAAAAATAAATTAGTGGTCTAAAGTATTATTAAGGGGATAAGATGTATGTATTAACACTTCGATTGTAATCTCGAATGATTAAGGGCCGATTTCTCATCTTCTACATATTTGCTATGTGTTAGATAAGCTCAGATTTTGCTCTGTTATTTGTAGGTTTATGTAGTAGATTTGAAAACGGCCCTAAAAGATTTTAAGTATTTAAGAAAATTTTAAAAATATATTTTTATACAGAACTAGATGGCTCGGCGAACTTCGTATTGCCTAACAATAAATAACTGTAGTGAGTTAACTTAATTAAAATCAGGGGCAAAAATAAATAAAGCAGAGGGTTTGCCGACACGTGAACATGCCACGTACAGTTCACAATGAGAAAAACATGCATTTTCCAAATTCAGACCACAAACGTTATCGTTATTGTTGATCGAAGCGGACGTCCTAAAATTTGGATTCATAAATTAAATTTATTTTGTTCATTAAGTAATGCTGACCAAAGCCACAATTCTCTATACAAACTCATATAAACTGTAGCAGTGTCAAAAAGTGCTAATCACATCAACAAAAAGGCAAATAAACCTTAGTGCTGTGGACTTCATACATATACACATAAACACAATCATCAACAAAAAGGCAAATAAACCTTAGTGCTGTGGACTTCATACATATACAGATAAACACAAACAGAACCACTCCACAACAAACACAATAATTCTACCGATATAAACTCTCATACATATACAAACAAAAATATCTCACTCAACTGCACATCGACTTCACTCAACACACGCCAATTTGTCCCTTTGATTGCACGCGATCTCGCACTATGGCCCCAACAAAAGGCCAAACTCAGGGTAATCTTCCTCATCATCAAGCATCCAGGCAGCCGAGGAGCGCATCTTGCAAAATATGCGTGATCGCTTGAACGTCGTAGACTCAGAAATCCAGGGATTGGTCCAGCGTGTGGTGCGACTGGAGGATGAGTCGGATCAAGTACGTGCCCTCAAGGAACAGGTGCAAGCAGTTGATTCAAAGCTTAATGCGATGCTTAATGCGCAAGCAAATGCCCACATAGCTGCTGACCTCCGAATCCATGGGGTCCCGTTTGAGGAAAATGAAAATCTTCGATCCATTTTCAACTCGCTCTGCTTCTCGATGAACTTCACTCCAGCGGCGAAAATTCGTAAAGCATTTCGCTTACGGCAGAAAACACCGGCTGGTATTGTTGCCCCAGTCATCGTGGTCAAACTGGATCACGTGCGGGATAAAAATGCCCTACTCCGACAAATTGGGATGTACCGGCGAGAAACAAAACAACAACTAACGTGACAACTTCTTAATATTGATTCGCCTGTCCCCTTTTATGTCAATGATCAACTCTCAAGAGATAATTATGAGCATTTCAAAAAGCAATGAAGATGAAAAAACAAAAAAACTTATCACTCTTATCAAGCGTTGTTCCCCCCTCACCGCCTGTCCAGCATGATGCGAGTATGCACAATCCATTTCGTGCAGAGGAAGAAATATCAGAGTAATTTTCATGTTTTCAAAACTTTTATTTTAAATTTTAACTGTTCTACTATTTATGCCAGTGATGCAAACCGGTTCTGAGCTGAACCGGTTTTGAACCGAACCAAACCGCTTATTCCCGCTGGTGAACCGAACCGCAAAGCGAACCGGCTTCATTTCAGAATTTCTGAACCGAACCGAAAACCACAAATAAAAATAGTTCGGTTCGGTTCAGTTCTCTGACGAGTTTTAACGGGAATTGCTTTCCTCTAGCCAATGATTTTGATTAATTAGGAAATTTGAATCGTTTCCCGAAGATAATTTTCAAATATTTCGATCGACCCTCTACATATTTAGCGTTGTCGGATCGATATAACTTTTAAGGATGACCTGAAGAGAATTTTACAAGTCTTCTGCAATTTTCCGCCGATCTCTTAGTTTACCTGTCATCAATCTAAATTTGTTTTTTCACTAGACAATATTTACAATTTTCTGTGGTACTTCTTAACCTTAATTCAATCTTAATCTGCCAATAAATAAGGGCATTCCTCCAGGAACTGATAGACGAGTCCTGGGAATCCGACATAATAATCTTTGCAGATTGCTTTAAGAATTTTAAAGATATTCGAATGGATTAAAGGAATCAAATTTCAAGAATGATCGAATAGCCAATTCACCGAAATCATTTTTTATAATGTGCCTTTGTGAACCACTGAATCGAACCGAAACCGCGGTTCATTTAACTCCAAAAACCATGTTATGAACCGAACCGGAGCCTGAAAGGGATGCAAGCCACTCGAAAATAAGTACTGGTTCGGTTCAGTGGTTCGCACAGTTTCTAAACCGCCAGTTCGGTTAATAGCATGGTTTTTGGAGTTAAATGAACCGCGGTTTCGGTTCGGTTCGGTGGTTCACAAACACACATTATAAAATATGATTTCGGTGAAGTGGCTATTCAAACATTTTTGAAATTGGATTCCTATAATCCATTCGAATATCTTTAAAATTCTTAGAGCAATCTGCAAAGATTATTATGTCGGATTCCCAGAACTCGTCTATCAGTTCTTGGAGGAATGCCGTTATTTATTGGCAGATTAAGATTGAATTAAGTTTAAGAAGTACCACAGAAAATTGAAAATATTGTCTAATGAACAAACCAATTTAGATTGATGACAGGTAAATTAAGAGATCGGCGGGAAATTGCATAAGTTATATCGATCCTTAAAAGTTATATCGATCCGACAACGCTAAATATGTAGAGGGTCGAACGAAATGTTTGAAAATGATCTTCGGGAAACGATTCAAATTTCCTAATTAATCAAAATCATTGGCTAGTGGAAAGCAATTCCCGTTAAAACTCGTCAGAGAACTGAACCGAACCGAACCGTTTTTATTTGTGATTTTCGGTTCGGTTCAGAAATTCTGAAAGGAAGCCGGTTCGGTTTGCGGTTCGGCTCACCAGCGGGAATAAGCGGTTCGGTTCAAAACCGGTTCAGCTCAGAACCGGTTTGCAACC
>JAWNNM010003283.1:0-11070 GCA_035044965.1 Lordiphosa andalusiaca
AGTTCAGAAACAATTCTTGCTTTTTGCCCTTCGTGGCCTAAATTGTGACCCTAACCTCCGTTTGCCATCGTACTCCAGAAGACTCTTGCTTATAGACCTTCCTTCGCTAGCTAACCGTAGAACAGTCTTAGGTGTTTCATTTCTTCACAAGTTTTTTATCGGTGATGTAGATTCTTCTAAACTCTTACGTCGACTTAACTTCTCTGTTCCTTCTAAGCCAACCAGAAACTTTTTTCCTTTAATCTTGTCTAGGTGCACAACTGATTATTTTATCTTTAATTATAGTTTTATGCTTTTATTCCTCTATGTATTTGTAAGCCTGCATTTTCTTATTATTTTTTTCTTACCTCTTCACATCTCTTCAGGCCTGTTCCAGGCTTCACATAAAATTAAACTTCAAATAAAATTTAATTCGAACGATTTTGTTTTCGCTGTTCTGGTATTCGACTTGCAATTTGACTGTTTCATTTCCAAATTGTTTTTCTTATAACAACTCGCTGTACTTAATCAGTTGGATGCAACAATCAAAATACAAACCCTGCAATAGCTTAATATAGCTGTTTAATATCTCGCTTTATTTTAAGAGCACTTAATTAAAATTACGAACTTACATCTGATTTCACATGCTCCAAGCAATGGGAATTCAAATCGAGTAATTCTATCAAATTATGAAAACCAGAACAGGTAGCCAAGTCGAAATAGAGATAATTTAATGTAAGTGAAAAACTGAACAGGCCTGTATATTTGTTAAATGGTTGTGTTAGCTCTAATATCGACTCTGACCACGACAGGCTGTAAATCGGGGCATAGCTGGCCGGACCGGCAAATAAAAATCCCCCACCGAGTCGCAGTCGTTATTAGTTTATTTTGTTGTTTTGTTATTCTTTCTTTTTATGCATCCTTAGTAAATAAGCCTTTTTATAACGTGCTTACAGATTTGTTGACAGCCTTTGTTTGTCGACTAGTAATAAATAATAAATAAAAAAATAAGTTATAAGCATACATATGTTCACATACACTATTATTTTTAAATTCCATTTATGTCCATACCCGACATCTTAATCAAATGACTAAATTTAAGCTTAACTTTTAAGAAGGAAAATTAATTATGACTTTATCTTTAAATTTATACGCATTTCATATTAAACAGTTTGAGAGCCTTTGTCTGGTTCATTAGAACAAAGCAGCAGAATCAATGTCAACCATACAGTTTGAGAAGCCTTGGCCGAATAGAAGTGATAGGGAAACATCAAAGCGAACTTCATTACTAGGTTGGCCGTGAATTTTAACGATAATGATCTTCTTGGCAATGAACTTGACTTCGGAACAGCTGATATGCAAACGCCAAAGAACCAAATGCGTTGGCAAAGCTTTTCTGGGTGCGCTACACTGGGCGATCGAGCATATCAATTATATGGCGATTCGCGTGGTCCGTGAACCACTTTTTTGGGGTAAAGTTAAAATTGAAATAATTAGTTCAAAAGGGTCGCACTCCACTATCATTTGGCCATAGGTATATTATTTAGATGAACTCGTCAACCGATACGGGCACTATTCGCTTTCTTAAGCCGCCTTAATTGTCTTCCTAAGCTTCTTACAGACAGGTCGATCTTGATCGGAATTTATAATAAGATTAAATTATGATTATAAGTGGGTCGTACGACTCGGCTGCTCTCCCAGCCCTTGCACTGGGGTGTGGCCCATACGTTCCCAGGGATTTTCCCTCGAAGGAGAGCCGGGTTTTGGTTTGAGTCCGAAAGCGAAAGAAATACGCCGTGACCAGTCTTGGGGTTTTCCACAGGCACAGGCACTATGAAATAATCAATTTCTTTATATTTCTTACACTTTTAGAGGATATACCTTAGACGTACCGGTAAGAAAAAAATGTAATAATATTTGGGAGAGTGGCTACGTCACTTTTCACTTTTCCACCGTAAAGTAGGTGTTTTCTAGCGTCACGTGGTTCAGCTATTATTTAAAATGACAAAAAATTGGACGTGGTTTATTCCGAGCGCTGTTCTCAAGCAATGAATCCTCCGAGTTGATGCTGGGTATATTTAACCCATGAAGGCGAACAGCTTCCCTTTCATAGAGAGAGAAACAAGGTTTCACCTTGTGGCTGTCTCTTTCTCATATTTAGCCCAGACATAGTCGATAGTGGGTGGCGCAAGAACAAAACTGGATAATCGTATCTTAGACCACTGCCACGTTGCATTGAGTGAAAGCTCGTTTCAACTTCGAGCTGATCTTTTTGCTTTAGACTCAATAAATATCGTAGAGATTCAAGCAAATTGAGTTTCACGATAAGCTTAAGTCTTTATTTTGTTTTGATAAGTTTGTTTACCAATTTGCAAAGAAATCTGGCCGTACTCCCAAAATATAGTTACTCTGTCATCTTAACCTTCAAGGAAACATAACAAAAATTTTCACTCCATATTATAATTTATTCCCAGTCATAATAAACTTAAAAACAATAACAATTTTATCTCATATTCATGTCTCTGATAAAGGTTTCATAAATTTCTTTGACATAAGTTCAATAAATTAATTAAATATGAGTTCAATACATTTCTCAAACTCGAAACAAAATAAGTTTTTACCTAACTAATTTTACACATTTTAGAAAATTTTACTTGAAAGAAAAAAAATGGTTCTTTGTGCATTCAGGAGGTGCTCTAGATTTGCACAATCCTAATTTTAATCAAAATACGAATAAATAATAACAGGCCATTCAAGATTCTATACGCCGGATAGATTCTATATTACTAATACTATTTAATAAAATTGGATTTTTATTTGTTCACTTCATTTCCTGCTTTGAAAAAATATTCATGTCGTTCTTCCATAATATAAATTTGAAAATTACTTGAATTAATACTAACACTAATTTGAATTAAAATTTCTTTCACTAACCTCGATTTTTCTTAACTTTTTTATATCAATTTTTCTTTGAATTTTAATTCTCTTCCTTTTCATTAAAACCATAATAATTTTCTTCTTTACTCTCCTTTTTGTTTGTTGTATGAAACTGGTTTTAAATTCATTTCAAATCTCTTAAATAACTAAAATATATGCAATTCAAATAAAGGTACATAAATAGAATATATGTGTTCCCAAATAAAGGTACATACATAAATTATATGTATTTTATAAGTTAGTTTTGCATTTTACTATAATTAAATATTATTAACTTTTATATTCACTTCTTTATGTACTTTAATTTTTTCATCACTTGTTTTTAGATTTTGTCCCAGTGTGCTTCGATCAGCAGTATGTTCGCCATTTTATTTCTTCCGAGAAGAACGCACCGTTGTGCTTGAATAAATAAATCATGATTTTTGCGCCTCAAAGTATGTTGTATTTATATATAATATATTTTATTTTATAATATTTTCCTTAAACCTCATTTGTTTATTACACCTAACACTTGTCAGACAATCTCAGTGAATGTACAGTGTGGACTAGGTTTGACACTGCAAATCAATTATCTCATTCAAATGTATAATTGTTAATGAAAATATAGTTGGTATACTTCAAAGCGTAAGAACTCATGATATTTTGCAAGCATAAACGTAGTATAATGAACCAAAAAAATATAGCCAAAAAAATGAACGAAAAATTGATTTTCTTGAGGATTTCACCGACTTTGAGAGTGTTCTCTCAGACGAATATTTGTTTGAGGGTTGCACACTATTTTAATCACTTTTTAGCGTAGTTTTAGGTCATCCAAAGATGATTTGTAGACTGATCAGATCCACGCCTTGTGGATGCTGCCGTTTAGAGCATAAGCAAAGATTCGACTGATTAACAGAGAGCTGAGCGCTGCTGTCGTCGTCTATGCTTTACCTCCTTTGCGTCTGAGATTTGGTGCTCTTAACTGTGACACGCAGACCAAAAATTAGCCTCTTAAAGCATTTGGAGGAAGCACAACGGCTTTTGCCACACGCTGCACAAAAGATAATAGATTTGGTTCACGGTTTATGCCATCCTCAAGGTGTGCGAATGCTTACCAATTTGTGTACTTTCTTGGACAAACTTTAATTCGATGCTTGCCTCTAGAGATTATTTGTTAAATCGCTTTTATTAATTCGATAAAATGCGAATTAGTAATAATTAAGCGGTCGCCTCTTTCTTAAACCAAACTTTGCAGTAAAAAATGCAATGATGGCCTCTTACACAGAGAGGTTAGAAAATGGTTGATTTTAACAGCTTTCGGATGAAGTGACTTCTAGGCAGCGTTTTCAGCAAAGAGACCGAACGCGGTTTTGACCCGACTTATATACCCTGTTTGTTCTCCGGAAAATGGGAATTGCTATCTTGAAAGAGCTGTCAACAAATTCGCTCTGCAAGGTTGTTAAGAAAATCTGATCGCAGCCTTGCTAGAGTACTCTTAATCGAGTACTTTTTCTGTACTATTGGCGCGACTATTCAAATTTAACATTATTTTCTCTTTGCTCTGGATGAAACTAATAGGGCGTTTCTACTACAGCTGCGTTCACGTTCGCGTCCAATTATCGAAGAACGCGCTTTGAACTCCATATAAAAAAAATCAGTTGACGGCCGAAGGGGAGGTGAAGGGCAGAAAAAAAAGTCGCGTTCACTTTGAACGCGGGTTCTGCCAACTCGATTTTTCATACTTAACCGAGTATCGAGTATGAGTATCGATAAGTATATTTATCGATAGGACAGTTTGATAAGAAAATCAGCTGGCACAACACAAACCGGCAATAAAAGGTCAATTCATTTAAAAATTGTTGATTAATTTTTATAACAATTGATCCTTTCTAAAGTCGTACGGGGCAAATGGGAGGAGAATATGGACGGGCTTCGGGGTGTACGGAAGAGCACCCACAATAAAAAGAAATAGCAGAAAAAAACGGCATGTATGGACCGACAGCTACTGAAGTCACAAATAATATGTAAAACCTGACCTGACAAAAAGAACAGGTGGAGTAACAGCTAAAGAAGAACTTGTCAATGTGCTATTAATTGATAATGTCATACATTTTTTCTGTAGAATGGAGCAAACAAAAATAGGCCCTTTGGCTGAACGCCCTCAACTTGGAAACATTATTCCTTTATATTGTCCACGGGGAACTGTCAACAACCCAAGGCAAGAGAAGGCGAATCGACAAAGTGGAACGGATTTTGGAAAACGAGAAGAAGAAGCTTAAGATTATGACTTCGGTGGGCGAAGAGATCAAGTCTGCCAACGAGGAGATGGAGTCTTTCAATAAAGAACTGCTTTAAATATTTAGAAGTAGGGGAAACAAGAGCTAATAGTCTAATAATCAGCTCTCTTTATTATTAGTTATAATAAGTTGGACTAAACATAATATCCATAATAAATAAAGTTGAATTATAAATATATATAAAACATGAATAAAATATGTTTAACTGCATTAACTGCAATTGTTGCTTTTCAATTGCATTTAGTAAAAAAATGTCGCTTAAATTTAATTTGATTGCTGCCAAAAGGTAAACAAGCAGACCAGATCAGCTGTTGTGAACGCTGAAGTGAATGCTGAACGTGGTAGAAACTCCTTTGGGAACTTATCGATAAAAGAGCAATCGATGACAGAACGCGTAGAGGTGGAAATAGGCTTTAAATGAAGATTTTAAGATTTTTAATTAATGCCAATTCTCAAAGTAAATTTTTATTTGATCAAAAGCAAAAAAAGGTATTGCGAATTAACTAAAAAAAAATTCTTCAAACTACGCACATTACAAATTGGTTAACAATACAGCCAAGGCTTGACTCTGGAAGTAGCCAGAATTTGTATCCAGCACGCACAAGAAAAGCAGACAATCAGCGTACCCTGACGGTTCCAAATTGAATCGAGCATCATTCCGCAGAGTGCGGGGAAGCGTGTTGTAGCAGACATATAGCCTAAAAAGTGACTCCGATTAAAAGCCAGCTAAATTTAAAAATTGTGCAGTGCGAGAAGTTGCCAGATACTTAATCTTGAGAAGAAAACTAAAAGATCCCGGGAAGTCGGAGATTTAAGTTCCATTTTCATTTAATTTTATTGAGTGGCGAATTTTCTCGAATTTGATTTTCTTTTAATTTTGATTCCGTTTGCAATTTCATTAAATTTTATTCTTCATTTTCTTTATGACAAGTTTAATTAAATTCAGTGGCAAACTCTCTAAATTACGTGGCTAAAATTGTTGACTATTTTACATCAATTCCTCGCGATGCATTATCTACTCGCTTCGGCATCAATTCTACACTACATGCAGGCTCGACATATATACAAACGTCATAAGGCAAATGTAGTACAATCATAAATCCAAAAACATGTACATGGTGCTAAACTCAAACTAATCTTCTAAAGCCCAAATTCAACAAAAGGAAAAACCATTGAAACTTTGGAGGCCTTCAACGGAACAACTGATGGGTGGTTTTAATTAAAAGATTGCTTGTTTGATTTTCCACCATGCCTATAAAAGTAGGAGAAGTGAAATTAAAGTATAGTGATGGTTTGTAAATTCCTATCAAAGTAAATGTTCAAGTATCATTGTTGTTGTAATTGATCAGCTGTTTGATGGCAGCAAAGTCAGTGCATAACCATCGCATTCACTTTGTTTTGTCTTCTCTTCGAGAATGTTTTGGATGAAAGTGTGATTGAAATATATTCTGCATTTTATTTTTTTCTTGAAACGCGTCAAATCGGTGTTTCGGGTAGTAGTAAGAAAATAGGATAACGGGAATTTGGGCCTGGAACAGTGGCGCCATCTGTCGGAGAAAAAGCGCAAAGCTTTGGGGCGCCATCTGTCTGCGAAACCGTAAAGATTTTGTGACGCCACCTGTTGCACAGAACACACAATTTTCAACGCACTTTAAAATCCCCTTTACAATATCACATTAGGTTCACGAAACATTGTATAGAGCGGTTACGGATTAGTGGCGCCATCTGTTCGCAAGATAGGTGAACATGATTGTACTGTAGCGCCATCCTTGTGTAAGATATCAAAGTAAAGGATATGATGCATTTAAAGCATTTTTTGTTGAACTAGGGAATTTAGAAACAATCAGTTGTATTAGGAAAGAATAATTGTACTGTGGCGGCATCTGTTGGTAATTTTTTTTTGTGAAAGAAGTCGAAGTAGTGAAACGAATTATAAGCAGCCTATTCCAAATGAAAAGGGAAGGCGGAGACATTGAAATGAAAATCCTATTTTCTTACTACTACCCGCAAACACCGATTTTTCGCGTTTCAAGAAAAAAATAATATCCTTGATACGAATAATACTACCGTAGAAACAAGCAAACACTTGAATTACCAGCATCATCATGAGCCAAGCAGAAAGTACGGAAATCATTTTCATTGACTCGGACTCTGAAGACTCCATCGACCTTTTGAAGACACCACCAAACAAACCTGGCGATCGCAACAGTCCGATACCTCCACTTCAGAAAGACTCGTCTGACGCCACCCCAGCTTCAACCCAGCCTGAGGTAACTAAGCCCGAGGGTGCCACCAACACCTCACAACAACATGAAGACTCCTTCGAACCCACGACAACGTCAAGAGGAAGAGAGTCATTCGACCAAAATTAAACGCTACATGCCCGATTCAGAAGATAACGAAATTTTAGAATCGGGGCAATTCTGTGAATACATGGAACGCTTCGCCGCCCCCAGTCCAGAAGATGAGGAATTACTTCATGGTGTAATCCAAGCTGAAAGAAGAGCTAGTCTTGGCTTACCACCTGTTTAATAATCCTATTTAATTATACCTACCGTGTCACATTTAAAACATATAAATAAAGTATATCAAATGTAATAATCTGGTGTTCGACATTTTTATTGGGCAGAAACATAAACTACCACACTTTTCACTTTCAGATTTTACAAATACCCTGTCACCCTTGTCTATGAATTTTATGACCTCATGTCAACCTTTTTTTTTTTTAAAGAGGGTGGGAACCTGCGGTTTTTGAAATGTGTGTCTCTTAATAACAAAACACAGAGGAAATACTCACTTGCTAATGTATTTAAAGGAACGTACTATTTCTTTTTATTATTTATGTTAATAGGAATATTATAAAGTAAACGAATGTTTAAAAATCAATTTTGTTTATGATTATACTTACTCGAAGGTTGAACTCGTCATCCCAATGAAATTGTATACAGGGTTGCCCAAATTCGACGGACCCATGTTTTTTTTTAAAAATCAAAGAAAAAAATAAAAATTTGGCGGTTGGCAATCTTAATCATTTAATTTGTTCCAAGTAGATTTGTTTACATCAATTTTTGAATATGATATCTCTCAAATGGCCGCCTCTGGCGTTGATGGCGTATTCTGCCCTTTTTGCAGCATTTTCCATCGTTTTCGCCAACATTTCGGCCGGAATGTTGTCCTTGAGCTCTTCTACGGTCCTTGGCTTGTTAACGTAAATCTTTGACTTCAAATATCCCCACAAGAAGAAGTCAGGCGGCGTCAAATCGGGCGAACGCGGTGGCCAGTCCAAATCACCACTTTTCGACATCAAAGGGCCGGAAACAATTTCTTCAGAAAATCGATTGTTATGCGACTTGTGTGCTGTGGAGCGCCGTCTTGTTGAAACCAGAACTGCCTCATACGCTTTCGACGAATAATTGGCATCACAAAATTGGTCATCATGTCGCGATAACGCTCCTGGTTGATGGTAACAGCATGGCCATTTTCATTTTGGAAGAAAAATGGCCCAATGACCGTTTTCGCACTAACGCCGCACCAAACTGTGACTTTTTCGTCATGAAGAGGCACTTCTTGAATCTCCTGAGGATTTTCAGTGGCGTAAATACGGCAATTTTGCTTATTTACGGTCCCATTCAATGTGAAATGGGCTTCATCGGACATGATAATTTTGTTTTCACAATTGACTTGTTCTGTTGAATGTAAATTTCAACTATTTCAGAGCGCTCGCGTGGCGTGTATTGTTTCATGGTAAAAATCTGCTTGGACTGACGCTTCAAACGCGGTATGTCATTAAGCGATCTGACATCTCTGTGAAAAGTTATGGCGTTGCCAGATGGGTCCGTCGAATATGGACAACCCTGTACAATCTATAGATCACTTTAAAAAGAAACAAAGCATTTCGTACTGGAATTTTATCTCATCTTGCTATTTATTTTTTTAAGTTCGGCGTTATGCTTAAGTAGCATATGCATTTTAAAATAGTATTGACTATAGAATGTAACCCAATTATTGCATAAATAGCACAAGTTGTTACTGCTTTCTCTCGACTGCTTTTACGAGTAAACGTTTTATTATTACACAGCTCTTAAGTAAACTTCTCCATCTTGATGATGAAATCCAACTAATCAGTTGTCTATTTTGATTCACTTTTTAAAGAAAATTCATCAAAATGTTCTTTATAACTTACAATGGACCACATACATATATAATATATTTATATATATATATATATATGGGCCACACTGACGTCAGAACATACTGACGTCCCACTCTTTTAGTGCTATACAATCTCTAAAGGACCTCGCCTTTTGCACCACTAGACCATTCGCCTCAGGAGTTGAGCGCGCCATTCGAATAATTAAACTTGCTCCGACACAGCCATTCTGACCATTTACACGTCCTCGTGTAATATAAAAGAGAAGCCTTCACAACATTCGTTTCCAACTTTATTTAACAATCTTCTCTTAATTACCAATTACAATTTTTCATTCTCTTAAGTCAAAACATAGCATCTCATCTTTACCGACTGAATATCCTTACTTAATTTAACGCTATCTCTTTCTTAGTCTCAGTTTCGTTTACTCTTCTTAGCCTCCGGGCCAGGTACCGCCACGTAGCATCGACAACTCAACGTTACAACACACCAGTGCCACACTGGCCACCGCTAGTGCCACACTAGCCAATACAATCTGTTTCAACTGTGTCTCTTTTGCCACCAGTGCCACACTGGTCTCAACAAATACGGTCACCCGTATCATCCATTACTAGTGCCACACTAGTCTCCACGGTCTGTTTCAACCGTTTCATTCGCACCAACGCCACATTGGTCGACAACTTCTTCAACTGAATTCAAATCATCTCCGTCGATATCCAGCTCGCTTGGTACCTGCCCTTCTGGCATTCTTCGTAAACTCTCGTGAGGGTATCTATACTGCCTCTCACTGGTCAACGACTTTAAATTGTACCGGTCACCGTCTAAAACTTCTGTTATCACAAAGGGTCCACGAAACTTCGGGTCTAACTTAGTCTGTTGTCGCTCACTATTTTTGAGTAAGACATAATCTCCTACCCTAAACTTGGTAACTTTTGCTTTGCTCTTATCGAATCTCGATTTATCGTTCTGTGCTGCGCTCTCCATGTTCTTTACGGCTTCTACCCTTTGTTTGTCTAAGTTAACCTCATTCTTCTCATCACAAATAGGAACCAAATCCAATGGTCGTGCGCACTTGCCAATTAATAGCTCAAGGGAACTTGATTTCGTAACCCGACTAACAGTACAATTTACTGCCAACTGCACTTCCCCCAAACCGTTCTGCCATGACCGATCACTAGTTTCGACCACTGTCAACAAATTTTTTAAAGTTCTCATCACTCTTTCAACTTGCCCATTTGCGCGACTAGCACCAGTTGCTATTAAGTGTAGCTGAATTTTCTGAGAAGCACAGAACTCGACAAATTTCGCACCAGTAAAGCTTCTGCCCTGATCGGCTACTAAACGAGTAGGCACTCCAAACAACGCAATTGAAGATTTTAAAGCGTCAATACAACTGTTAGCATCAAGTTTGAAGGTATGGTACAGGTGAACATATTTTGTAAAACCGTCAATCTGGACAATGATTTACTCCTTACGATCATTCTTGCCACTTAGTTTTCCCGAGATATCTATGTGCAACGTGTGCCACGGAATACTGACTTTTGGGATCGAATGTAGTTCAGCTTGAACTTTTCCTGACGCAGATTTCATCTCTTTTAAATATGCGAGAGCAGGTTTATTAACTAGTATCAAATGGAACATATAATAGGAGTAGGGTTACAATGTAATAAGAGTGTGTATATTGTTCGTATGTTGTTCTGTGAGATGGTGCCCGCTGTAGGTGAGCGG
>JAWNNM010003287.1:0-17158 GCA_035044965.1 Lordiphosa andalusiaca
CTGCTTTCTGTCCAGTGACCTTCGTCCGTTTTTAGTTGACTCTGCATAGGTGGCTGCTTTGAAAGCAGCTTCCTGAGTCTGGCTGCCTCCGAGACCTTCTCTATGCTGGAGCAGAAGGTTCTCCATGAGTGTTGCTTTGCCTTCCTTACTTCTTTTTTGAACAAGCGAAGTCTTATCTTGTACTCCTCCCAGATGATCACTTCATCCGCTTGTTTGGCGAGTTTGAAGCATTCCTGGACGTCCTTCCTCTGCTCTTTCAGTTCTGGGGTCCACCAGGGGGGTCTGGTTCTCCTTTTTGTAACTGTGAGCCTACACGAGGTTTTGTATGCTTCGATGAGATTAACAGTGAGCGTCTTCACGGACTTCTCAATATCTTCCACCGAGCAGATGGGCGTTGACGTCGGCAGTTTTGATTCCACTGTCTTAAGGTACTTCACCCAGTCGGTATTCCGGGGGTTCCTATAGACGTTTCTTTTTTGACAATAGTCGAATTGTATCTTGAACTGGATGTACTTATGGTCGGAGAAGGAGGGTTTATCAAGAACTCTCCATTCTGACGCATGAGTACTATTCCCTAGGGTCATGGTTAAGTCTAGGACGTTGGCTGAGGTTGAGGTCTCCAACGTTTTCTACACTTAGACTGGTTTGCATAATAAAATGTAAGAGAGACTCACCTCTGTCGTTGATGTCCGGGCTGCCCCACACAGTGTGATGTGCGTTGGCGTCCGTTCCGATGACGAGGGGTTGCTTCTTGTAGCTTGCCTCCGCCGTCAGTCTTCCGAGTTCAGCTGGTGGTGCCTCTCGCTCATGCGCCATGTAGCAGGACGCCATAAGAATTGGCTCGTCCCTACCACCCTCCAAGGCCACAACAGTGAGATCGTCCGTGCTGTAATTAGTCATTAAATACGCATAGATGCCTTTTCTTACCAGAATAGCAGTCCTTGCTCTACTTACTGGGGTGGGGTAAAAGATGTTGTAGTTTTGTGACTTTAGTCCGGAGACCTTGTTCCCCGCCGCTATCCAAGGTTCCTGAACTAAAGCCACATCTGCGGGCCCTTCCTCTAAGGTTAAAAGGAGCTCCGCCGAGGCGATCTTGCTCTTATGCAAGTTGATCTGAAGGACCTTCAACTGCATGACTGGTGTCCGCATCTCCCGGTCCCGATGGGTCAGCCTGCAAGGTTGTGTCGCCATCCTCGTCTTCTTCAGCAGACTGTTCTGCCCCCGTAATATCGAGGCTGCTGGTTTTTTCGACCATCATGTCGATGCCGAGGTCGCTCTCCACCTCTCCAGCCTCCAGTGTGTGCTCATTAGTGTCCTAGGGGTGGCGTTTCTTGAGACGTAGGTGCACGCTACCTACTCCCCATGCCATCACTCCGAATCTTGGGTAAAGCAGATCCTCGGATTCCTTATTGATCTGGAGGACCATGTGCTGCCCGGTTTTGTCGGGCTTTGCAACATGTAGTACCTTCCAGTCTCCAGTTGGCACATCAGGATTCTGCCACTGTAGGAGTTTCAGCGCCTGCTCCTTTGGTGTGACCCGTGGAAAGAGTACTTTCGCCTTCGGAACGGACGGAATGCAGGTTCTGTCCACAACCTCCAGCTGGGCACTCTCCCACAGGCTTCCCATGTCTGCAACGACGCTTGAGATCCACTTAAGGGTGGGGTCGTCCTTGCATCTTAGGATTTTGACTCCATACAGCCAGCCTGCTCCGTCAAACGCTACAGGTTGCGCTGCTGGGTCTTCCATCCTTTTGAAAATTTCTTCGAACAGCTTCTCCTCTACTTGCTTCCACTGCTCGGGCGTCATCTTGCCGTTAGGGTCGCTTTTGTCGACAATAGCTACAGCCTGTTGTGGTCAGAGTCGATATTAGAGCTAACACAACCAAATATACCAAATATACAGGCCTGTTCAGTTTTTCACTTACATTAAATTATCTCTATTTCGACTTGGCTACCTGTTCTGGTTTTTATATTTATATTATATTTTTTATTGACAAGCACACCTGAACTCCAAGCAGGTACCTGGCTTCAAATGCTTTTGTTCAAATATCTTTGAACATATTGAGCGAGTTGTCAAGTGGTGAACTCCGTGTTCAACTCGTCTTGATGGTCTCGTAAGGTGTGTCTCGAAACTATCGAAACCGTGGATTTTCAGGTGTAATTTATCTTGATGATTTTGTTGGGGTCGTCTCGCGTCCGTCCTAGTCAACAACGAATATCTTCCATCTATGGTGTGGGTGTTTGGTACAAATTAACTTTGTTCCACTTGTATTCCAATAAAAGACAACTGCGAAGTTGGTTTGATAAGACTGATTTAATTCAAACTACAAAACGGTCCAAGACCCTTAATGTATATAAGCCACTCACAGACGGCGAATCGAATATATGTATAAGTATTTAAGTGTTTACTTAATGCTGAGTTTCATGTTTCTCTGTGTTACAAAGTTATGAGTGGCTTGCCTTCCTATGTCTTTCAACACTTGCAACCTAAGCACTTTCTAGTCAGCGGGAATATTCTTGCCGGATGCTTGTGTACATTGACATGCGACAGAATGTTGCGATCGGACAAGCGCGGATCGACCGTGGGGGTTACGGGTTACACCACTGGTGGTGGTAACTCCTCCCCCCTAGAATTAAGTGATGGCCATAGTGATGGAATCGCTGGCCGAACGAATGATGACACTGGAGTTGTAGTAACGTAAAATTATTGGCAATAATATATTTCTCCGATCTTGTCACATGGATTTATGTATTGGAAGAACTTATTACTATTGCAACTTATGTAAATAGGTGTTTTAATGAATTATTCTATTAATAGGCAATGATATTCGATTAGTAGACCTCGGATTTTGGATATTTCCATATTTCTCGTCAGACCAAACTTTGTATTTGGATGTTTATTCGTTCAAATTTAACAAATTTTAATGCATATCGAAAATATGCATAATATATGGAAAAGATATGCAAAAAAAATATGCCATAAATATGCAAAAAGTATGCATAATATGCTAAATATTTGTGACCGAATTTCATCGAAAAAATGAAATGAACTCGTTAAATATTAAAGTGCGAGCAATACAGAAGAATAAATTTCAACAATCGACAAAGAGAAGCATATTTTAACTACCCATGTCCAACGCACTATCATATATTGTTGTATTATTCTTATCAAAAGTCGCAAAATTTTTACATAAATAAATTGAACTTGAATGAAGTGGAGTGCAGTGGTTTGGGAACTATTCGTACTCTTAAACTTTATTACTATGGTCATTTTAAAATTAAATCAGAGAAGGCTAGCAAAATAGTTAAACGTAGAAGACCAGAAAAATCCGCCTTTAAATGTGTTTAACATATTTCAAAAGAAAATAAATCTATAAATACAGTCCAATTATACTTTTAAGTTAATTTACAAACAGTAGTAAAATGCCAAAAATCAACAAATATAAGAAAAGTTTGATGGAAAAATGGTTTAACAGCCTTCCCGATAAGTGCTTTAAAATTGATGGAAAAAATTTTATTTGTACAACTTGTGAAAAAAAGGTAAAAATTTAAATATAATATTCAGGCTTATGCAAACCAATTTTAAATTTCTTTACAAGTTTAAAAATGCTCATCGAAATATTGGTTTCTAGTTGGTTTCTATGATTGTACATGAGAGTACGTTCTAATGGTTTTACAATTTTAGATTAAGCGCGATAAAAAATTTCAGCTGCAACAGCATAGTGCTACTACGCTTCACTCAAGGACAAAAGCATCCAGTAACAAGAACGACGAAACTGCGCATCGTCATCGTTCAACTTAATATTTTTTATTCTATAATTAAAATCCGATTGCCCTTGATTTTTGGACAACGACGATTGCATTTCAGATTCTTGAAACTCTAAATCCCGAAGATGCTGATTCCATAAAGCCGGCAAAAGAATTGATCAAAAATCCCCGACTTCTTCAGGATTTTATATTTCTTAAATCGAACTTCGATAGAGTGGCCGAAATCATAACTTCTTTGGAAGAGAAGGGCCTACCACTTGCAGTGCCCATGAACTTATTTAAGGAAGCAGAAAATATTGTTCAAAGTTTAACTGGCGATTTTGGAATGGACTAAAAAAAAAAATTTGATGCCATTTTGAGATTGAATTCAGAGTTAACTATTGAATCTTAATGCTGAAGATTTGTCCGGACTTGGACCCGTCACAAATGCAAATATTCCAAAATATAAATATGCTCGAACTTCATCCTGTGTCGTTGAGAGAAGCTTTTCCGCCTATAAAATGGTTTTTGGAGAAAAACGTCAAAGCCTGTCAATTAGAAAAAATTATAGTTGTATATTGCAATACCAACTATCCTTAATAATATAAAACAATTTAGTAAACGAGAGCGTAAGTTAAAGTCGGCCCTGCCCGACTTCGAAATACCCGTTACTCAAGGCAATTAGTGTTTAATAATCTCATGCGGCTCAGATAAGTATGCAACGTTTTTTTAACTCTGCCATTTATTATCCGATCTTTATGAAAATTTGTGAGATTGTACATATTGGCCACATGCACCATACTGCAAAATCTGAGCTCGATAGCTTACAAATTGTAGATATTCAACATTTTGTATTGCGGGGGCGGGAGGGGGCGTGGCCAAAATTTGAAACAAACTTGATCTGCCTACAGACAATACTAGCTTACATATAAAATTTGGTTGCTCTAGCTTTTCTAGTCTCTGAGATCTAGGTGTTCATACAGACGGACGGACGGACAGACGGACGGACAGACGGACAAGGCTATATCGACTCGGCTGTTGATGCTGATGAAGAATATATATACTTTATGATATCGGAGATGCTTCCTTCTGCCTGTTACATACATTTGCACGACTTTACTATACCCTTTTTACTCTACGAGTAACGGGTATAAAAATAAATATGTATAAGTATTATTTGGTCAATTTGACAATATACCAGCTTTTGAATCGCTTTTATATAATTTTTGGATTCATTTAAGTTATGAGTGTCCCATTTGTTTGGCGAATTTACTCAAAGTGCAAAATAGAATAATCAACATTAAGAAACTAACATAAGTAATCTCCACGATGACTCCTTCCCAACTCTTTTGTGGTTTTCGGTTTCCCACTTTGTTTGCCACCCTGCAGCACTTGATACTTTTAAGAACATTTCGAGGCTTTCTAGACCTTCTACTATATTTCGTCCATTCAACCATTCACTTACTTGTGGTTGTTGTTGTTTGCAGATGTTGCCATACGGGAGCATTATTCTCCAGAGTTATTTTCATTCTAGTTGGTGACACTATAGTCCTCTCCAGTTTGTAGTTGTTTACGAGTGTCACCACGCTTTCTTTGTCTTTCTTTGACAAATGCTGCAACTCTAACTTCTCCGCTGGTTCTAAGACATTTGTTATCTCACTCATACAAAGAACCTTAAACTCGACACATGCTCCTGTTCTTGGGACGTCCTTCTTCCAAAAAGATGCTCATGGCCTAGAAGTCATACTTGAGATCTTTTTGATTTACTACATGAAAGACCACTGAGAGTTCGACTTTGTCTGCCACAATATACAACTCTAAACTGCATATAGTTGAAATCTTTCCATCTCCGATTCCGTAGTGCCGAATGTATTCTTGGTTTAATTTATGGCTACCAAACTACTTCAACTAGCAATAAGCCCATCTTGCTGATAATTGTAGCAAGTGACAGGTTTCTTACAATCAGCTGCCAAATGATCTTACTTACACACTATAAACCTTTCTTCATCAAAGGTCTATCTTTCTTGTTTCTTTACTTAACTTCATCTATTTGTCTGCTGTCTTGACTAGTTATTTTTTCGTAAATCTTAATCTGGATCTTCAACTCTTTCAAAATTGTTGCTGAATACAAGCATGCATTATTCATTCTAGCGTCTGTTATTCCCTCTATAAAATATGAAACTAAGCTCCTTTCTTTCACATTAATTTGCTTGCCAATTTGAATTAAATTCTAAAAAGTACTCTTTCAAAGTTTCTTTTCTTTGCTTCCGACGGTTCTTCAAAAAATTGTGCACTTCAGCTGAGCATTATTCCTTCCCAAATTACGAAACTAGTTCTGACATAAGCAGGTCTGTTCTTTTTTTAAAATATTCTCAAACTTTAAACATTTGAAGTAGTGATGTAAAACGATCTTATAAATGTTAAACATTATTTTAATTTTCAGTTTGTAATTTTGGGGATTTAATTTAATGCTTTAAATGGCACTTACAAATTTTGAAAACGACAATTCTTGTCGATTTGCGGAATTCGGAACAGCAATAATCTCGATTTGCGGCAATTCCACTCTATTTCGGAATTCGGAACAGACCCTAATCTCTTTCCATTTACGCACACCAGTTAAACTTCTGACATACAACTTACACCTACTAACTACTACTACTTAGCATATACAAATTTTTGTAGTTAATTCCAATCAACTGTGTCTGCTACATCCTCAAATTCTGATATCCAGTGATTAATATCTTGGGACTCAGAGCCCGAAAATGCAGACGGACTTTCTTGTATATCTCTTAACGTAAATTGTGCATTCCCTCTTGGAACTATTTCGTGTGCATCGTTGTAGTGTGAATTTACAGATTCATCTCCACCTTCATCATCATTTTGCCTTTCAGAAACTTTTAATAAATGGAAATGTGGTAGTACGCTCTACTGTAAATCTGACTTTCTACCTTCTGCACTCGCACCTGATTCTTTCAAGCCATCGACTGTTTGTCTCATAACAGTATCAAAATCTATCTTAATTTATTTTTTTTTTAATTTTCGATTAATAAATATAATTTTTAATTAGTAGTCCAATCTTACACCAATATTATAAGTCAAATATATCAGGTTTTTTTTTTCAAATTTCTCCAACATGTACGGACTGGGCAACGGTTATGTAAATTTAGCTTTTTACCCTTTTAGCCGTTTGCGTATTTCGATCGTTAAGCTTTTCCGTCAATTTAGCCATTCAGGTCTGTTCCGAATGTTTTCGAAGAGTAAAAACCAAACGAAAACGAACGATTTACTATTTGTTGTTCCCAATTCCGACCGAAATGGACTCATTTTTACTTTTCGAACTCGGTGTCGAAGGAGTTTCGAGAGCAGCATGTCATCGATAGTATCAGCTGTCTTAGTCAATGAAGAAGAAGAAACCAAGTGCAAAAAATAAATTGCTAAGTTAATTTTGCAAAATGCCGGCAGTTAAGATTATTGGCTGCTTGCAGCCAATCTTCTGTTGCTCCAAATTGCGATGATTTCCCCTATTATTTTATAATTATTACTAATAACTTGGATCAATTGATAAATTTGTACTTACATTTTTTTGTCACCAGCTGATTGCCTGTCATTTGCATGTGTTTGTTTACATGGACAAGAACCAGAGTTGTCACCAATTCAAAAATAAAAATATTCAAGCTTCAATTTTTATCGTAAATCTGATTTGATTAGATTAAAATTATTTTTGAATATTCATTTTAAATATTTCATGCTAAATATAGCTGACAGAAGCTAAATTAGACTTAAACTGCGTTGCTCGAATTTTATTCAATAGAAGCAACTCTAGCAGCTATCGATTGCGAGAAATGGTATCGATAGCAAAAGTTAAAGTGGAATTCAGAACAGCTCGGTTTAGTCATTGCCCTTCGGTTTTGTTTTTGCATGCAATTTTTATAGATGGTTATAAAAAAATTCTTTTAAAATTTTCTCAAACTTTTAACAGTTGAAGTAGTGATGTTAAACGATCTTATAAATGTTAAACAATATTTTAATTTTCAGGTTGTAATTTTGGGTAGTTATTTTAATGCTTTAAATAGCTTTTAATTTTAAATCCGCTGACTCAACAGCTCAACTGTTGAAAACGACAACTCTTGTCGATTTGCGGAATTCGGAACAGCAATCAACTCGATTTTCGGAAATTCTACTCGATTTCGGAATTCGGAACAGACCCGATTTTCTCAATAACTTAGCTCTTTCTTAAATTTAGTATTTTCTCACCAACTTACATTTTTTCTCGCCAAATTAGCCTCTCTGACACACCGGAAACGGGCTGCTCTCTCTGCTACACCGGCAACACGCTGCTCTCTGCTACACCGGAAACGGGCTGCTCTCTCTGCTACACCGGCAACACGCTGCTCTCTCTGCGCTCTTGTTGAATTTGCTTCTGCTTCTTGTGACGCGCTGGATTGCCGCGTCTCTCTATCGTCTTAGCCGCCTTCCTTCCCTCTATGGTCAGCGGATTTTTCTAGGAATCGACTTTTCTGCTCCGTCGTGTCGCTTGCTTTTGCATCTGTTGACCACCAATGTTCACTCCTGTGCTCACCTATGCTTTTAGACAGCTTCTGTAGATGTCGATGCCTTTTGACACAGCGTCCTTCAACCACCTATGTTAAATTTCAACGCCTGCCAACCTCCAACGACGATACTACTTTGCTCCTTAATGCCGACGTTCACTAGTTCTACTAGTACTTCTACTGTACATAGAGTATTATAAGATTGTGCAAAAGTATGTAACATCCAGAAGGAAGCATCTCCGACCCCATAAAGTATATATATTCTTGATCAGCCGAGTCGATATAGTCATGTCCGTCTGTCTGTCCGTATGAACGCACAGATCTCAGAGATGGTAAGAGATAGAGGCTTGACATGTATGGGACATATGCTTCTTATGTCTGCAGGCAGATCAAGTTTATTTTCAATTTTGGCCCCGCCCGCTGCCGCCCCCGAAAAAAGTCATATCTCCTACAGTTTTAAAGATAGGTGGATTGTTCTTTCTAGATATATTTAGTAATATGGATAACTTATCGACTAGCCAAAGGAATGGTGAAGATTGGATGAACGGTTTTCGAGTTTTGATCAAAAGACTGTTCGCTGCTGCAGCGCAGAAGCAGCGCTGCTTTCAGCTACTACTGCAGCATCAAAATTTATGCTGAGCGTATAATTTCGTTGGTACAGAGTATGCTATAGTCGGGCTTGACCGACTTTCTTTCTTGTTGATTTTCACCTTATGTTTTTCTAACATAATTCTGGCTCTTTTGTAAGCCTGTTCTAATCTAAACTTAGATTCCTTTGCGTAATCTTCTATGTTATATAGTGAGTTAATCTTATCTATTGTATAAATTTTTTTGGCAAATTGCTTTGTTTGCCGAAGACTAGCTCATACGGACAACAATTATGTGCCACACAGGGTATTATGCTAAAACAATATACAAAGTAATGGATCCATATGTCTTAATCTGTTTTGTCGATTGATATATATGAATGTATATATTCATTAAGGGTTCTTCTTTCTATTGTTCCAACTGAAGGGAAATATATAAAAGGAAACTTTTATTGTCTATTTTTAGGAATTTTCAAAGGTCATTAATTACAGAAGTTTTATATTCAGAATGTTTTCATTGGGCCGAACTTCAGTTTAAAGGAATCAAATATTGCCTTTGAAACGGAATAAGCGTTGAGTTTAGTATTACAGTTGAGTCAATTGAGATAGTTTCAAAGACCTTTTCGCAGGGTGCCACTTTGAGTTGGCTGATACTATTTATACCGGCTTGTTTTTCAAGCCTTTGGAAGGACTGACCTAAGTCTAGAATTCCACTGGTGTAAAGATCGCTAACATCAATTCTAGCAATAATTTTATTTCCATGTTTAAAGAAACATATCTTTTCTTTTATGTGCAATGTCACCATTTTTCGTACATCATCAAATTTAATGACTTCATATACGTTGGGCCTAGAAGCTTTTTCAAGACTTTGCCTTGGCATAAGCTCTTGTTTATTTCCTGCTCAGGGATTATTTTGTCTACTTTGTTGCCTGGTAGTGACTTTCAGGACGTTAGCTTGAATGCTTTTTAGATCAAAGGTATGTGGTCTGTTTTCACTGTGAAGTGTTTTCCATAAATATATGGTCGAACATGTATAATTGCCCAATGAATGGCTGCTTATTCTTGTTCTGTTAAACTATTATAACTTTACCGTTAGTAAATGAATGTGATGCGAATGCTGTTGGGAGTTGGATTCCATGGTGGTTTTGAGTTAAAACCGCTCCACAAGCTTGTTTACTTGCATCCGTAGTTATGCAAAATTCTTTGCTAAATTCTGGGTATTGTAATAAGTTTGGTTGAATGAGTTTATCTTTTAGATATTGAAATGCGTTTTGGCATTCAACTGTCCATTCAAAAGGAACATTCTTTTTGCATAATCTAGTAATGTGTCGTGTAAAGGTCGGCGAAAATTTTAATAAATCTTGTATAAAAAAAGATTTGATATCAGCTGTCAAAGTCGCCGGTCGTGTTTACTTTGTGCTCCTAAAACTTTTTTATTTTTTGGTGCCTACACATAAACTTTAATCATTGTGTTTATCATAACCGACGAGATTTGGGGATTTTATCCTACACATATGTCTTTTAATCATAATTGTGCAATTTGACTCTGCATAACAACTAAAAGTAATTTAATTGCAATTATAAAAAAACAAACGCCTTGTTTTGTTTTTGTTTTGTGATCGACTTCTCACTTACAAACTGTTGCTGTGCTTCGCTCTCAGTCTCTCTCAACGCTTGGACCATTGTTGTTGTTGCTGCTACTACTCCGATCGTGCTTGAACTCTTCGTGGGAGTCGGACTCTGAGCGATATACAGTTAGTTCCTGCTTACAATCAACTGCATTATACTTTGTGGCCGCTCTCTTCTAAGTGCTGCTGCTGATTGCTTCCACCACCAGTCATCACTTCGTTTCGACGTTTGCGCTCGATTTAATCTGAAGGCTGGTCTCTTCTGCCACTCTTATTGGTACTTCACGCTTCTTTTAATTCATCTGCCAATATGAGTATCCCCTGCACTATGAGCAAGTGTGAGTTTGGAGGCAACATATCTGGCGAAATAATTCTCGTTTGCTGGCTTTGTGACAACTGTGCACACATTAAATGTGCTGGTTTAAATGGTCGCGTAAATGACCTAGTAGCAAAGCGAATTGGGCTAACCTGGTCTTGTGTGGATTGCCGAGAAATCGAAGATGAAATGCGTACGTTTATGCGGCAAACTCGTGTGGGCTTTAAGGACATCCACTCGGAATTCATAAAACTTAACGCAACGTTTAATGCTTAGGAATTTAATTTTCTTGGACTTAAAATACTTAGCGAATTGGCAATTGGATATTCATTCGACTGTTTCTCCTGCGCCCCGACAACCGAATCATTTTCCACTCCTACTGCTGGCCCCTTAGCTGAGCCACTGATTATTGATCTGGTGTCCCACGCTACTGCCGCTGATGCTATAGTTTATACAGCTGCACCTTCGGTTCTCCAGGGTGCTGCAAACGTTATCTACCTACAATCTGATGCTGCTTCTGCTGATGCTGCTGCCGCTATCGTTTCGACCGCAGCGCCTCCGGTTCTCCAGGTGCCACAATCCGTTGCTGGTGCTGCTGTTGCTAATGACGCTTCCGGTTTGGCTGCTGCCCCCATTGTCTCCAGGGTGCTGCAAACGTCATTCCTTCACAATCCGTTACTACTGCTATTGCTCCTCAAATTCGAATCGAATTAAACGGCGTCCCTCTGGTTCCGCCAGTAGGTACTGACTCTGCCTCGACCGTCAGCTCCTTATTTGGGGTGCCACCTCCCAAATCTATTTTTGTGTCGCGACTCAATCCATCGGCTTCGGAAGACCTTGTGAGGCGTTTTCTTTGTCAAAAGCTGGATATTTCTGACAGCAGCGTTGTGGTTGTCAGAAAATTTAACTTCAAATCTACTAGAAAAATCTCGACCTTTAAGATTTCGCTTCCTGACTTATATATTGACAGAGCGTTAGGGCCAACAATCTGGCCTGAGCATACTATCGTACACTTGTTTAGAGATTACTCGAATTCTCAACTCAGTTCTGCCCCTACAACTTCGGCTCAGGTTCCATAAACCCAAATACTTCAAAACACAGAAATACTCCAAAAAACTAAAATCCTCCTTTTCCATATGCTATCAAAACGTCAATAGTTTACGTGGTAAGCTCAGCATCTTGCATACCAACAGTGCTTGTTTTATGCAGGATGCGCTTGCTTTTACTGAAACTTCTCTCTTTGGGAACATTTCAAATCATGAGATTCTAACCGATCGTTTCTTTATTTATAGATCTGACCGCCCTTATGGTCGTGATGCAATTTGGCCGTCCCAGCAGATTCCCTGCGAATTAACACATAACATTGAGTTCATTGCAGTTAAAATTCAGACACACGATTCAAACATTTTCTTAACGTGCTCCTATATTCCTCCAGCCTCAGACCTATAAATTTATTTGCTTCATGCCGAACATTATTTCAATTCAATATCCCTCATATCTTTTGGGCTACTTATGATAATTCCTGTGAACTGTATCCATCTGCCTCTCATGATTTGGCAGAGCAATCTCTCGGGCAGATTAATTCCATTAGAAATAGTTTGAACAGACTCTTAGACCTCGTATTTGTTACCGATGTTTCAAATTCAATCGTATCCAGAACGTCGCCTTTGTCAATTCCGGAGGACATTCATCATCCTACATTACAAATAGTTTGTGAGCTGGATATACCGAGCACCACTTCTCCTTCTACCCCACCCATCCCTTCATTTTGCTTTCGAAAGGTCGCTTTTCTACGCCTCAACGATTCTTTATCAAGGGTCGACTGGTCTTTCTTAGACGCATCTCAGGATATCGAACAATCCACCAACGCAATTTACGATACAGTTTTTAGAGTTTTTAACGAATTTGTTCCTCTTCGGATCCCTCCCGCTCGCACACGTGCGCCCCCATGGTTCACGAGAAGTATATCTAATCTCAAAAATATTAAATCTCGACTCTACAAAAAATTAAAAAAATCTGGATCCTGCGTGGATTTTGCCAAATATTCAGTGGCACGATCTAAATTTATGGTTCTTAACTCTGAATGCTATAGGAGCTACTTGGTAAGATACAGCTTTGTTAATGCTAAGCGAAGATCCTCTCAGTTTCCGCCCTCCCTTTCCTTAGATAATATAACAGCTGATAACGACTCTGATATTTCCAATCTATTTGCATCATTTTTCCAACGTTGCTACTCCTCATCGGCTAATAATTTTGTCTCTACTTATCCTTACTCGGTGGCAAACTCTAACAGCATTGTATGCCCGGTGGTAGATGTCGATACCGTGCTATCAAGCTTACGGTCGATCAAGTCGTCTTTCAGTCCTGGACCTGACAAAAGCCCCCAGCTGTGTGTTGAAATACTGTGCCGACTCCTTATGTGAGCCACTCGGCAACTATTTATCTTATCACTTCAACTAGGTAATTTTCCTAGGAAGGAATCGTATATTATTCCTATTCATAAAAAGGGACCAAAGTCAATCATTTCGAACTACAGGTGTGTTTCGAAACTATCGGACATTCCTAAGCTCTTTGAAAAGATCCTGACTTCTCAATTGCAGCATTATTGTCGTTCGATAATATCCAAATCTCAACATGGTTTCATGAAGAAGCGGTCTATATCTACAAATTTACTTGAGTTTACCACTCTTGTAAACAATGGCTTTGTTAATAAGCAGCAGATCGACGTAGTTTATGCTGATTTCAGCAAGGCTTTTGACTCGGTCAATCATGAACTTTTAGTACATAAATTATGTTTGCTCGGCTTCCCTCCAATCCTTCTCAACTGGATCATGGCGTATTTAAGCAACCGATCTCAACTAGTTCGATTTAATCTTAGCCTATCCAGCTCCATTAGGGTTCTATCTGGGGTTCCCACTGATGTATGCCGATGACCTTAAACTTTGCTTTTCTTATAACGACCCTGTGTCTCCTCTACTTCTTCAATCCGATTTAAGCTCTCTTCACGCCTGGTGCTCGGTTAATAGCCTTCCCCTTAATCTCAGCCAGTGTAAATGTATGACTTTTAGTCGAAATAGACCTTATGAGTTTAATTATTTGATTGATACCATCCCACTTGAACATATCTATAAAGTAGATGATTTAGGTGTTCAATTTGTTCCCAAGTTATGTTTTAGCAGTCATATAGCGGTCATCGCAAACATGGCTATGGGAGTTCTCGGTTTTGTTAAAAGATGGTCCAAGGAATTTAATGACCCCTACGTCAACAAGCAACTGTTCGTTTCCCTAGTGAGACCAATTCTTGAATATGGGTCGTGTGTCTGGTCTCCATACAATCTAAAATACCAAGATCAACTGGAATCTGTCCAAAAACAGTTCTTAATTTTCGCTCTCCGTGGCTTAAATTGGGATCCTCCAACCCATCTTCGTCCTTACGAGGACAGATTACGCCTTATCAACTTGCCTTCTCTTAATAACCGCCGAATTTGTCATAGTGTCCTTTTTATTCACAAACTCTTATCGGGGGAAATTGACTCTATCGCTTTGGTATCTAGTATAAATATTGCTGTTCCACAACGCGCTTCTAGAAATTACCATCCAATTTACCTTCAGCCTTGCCTGACCAACTACGCTCATCACGAACCCTTCCGAAACCTTTGTTTAAACTATAATAAGTACTATCATATTATTTCCTCTCATTCCTTGTTTGTTATAAAAAATAATATATTGTTATTCCTAAGTAGGCCCCTTTAAAGTTAGACAGAACATTGTTAAACTATAAAATAAGTAAATAAATAATAAATGCCAAATGCAACGAATCTTCTAGCGCAGTCCACTTCCTGTGGGACTGAATAATTTTTAATGACGTCATATTTTTCATCGTCGGGAATATTCTTTTATCCGTGCATTTATGACCAAGAAATGTCACTTCGTGCAAAAAAAATTATAATTTTTGTAACGTCTGTTAGGTTTTTAATCATGTGTTTTTTGGAACAACCAATAACTATTAATACATCCATATAATGGAATGCTTGGGAAGGTTCAAGTCCAGAAAATGCAATAGTCATCATTCTATGAAACGAATTTGGCGCTGTTTTTAGACCAAATGGTAGTCGCGTGCAGCGAAATGAGCCATTGCTCGTTGAAAAGGATGTAAGATTTCTTGAACTTTCTTCGATTTTAATCTGGTAAAAGTTAAGTCAAGGCATGAGAAGTTCTTCGCACTACCTAGTTAATCTAAAATATCATCAATACTAAGGAGTGGGAATTTGTCGGATAGCAGTTTTTTACTAATCTAAAGATAGTCAGTTACTAATCGACATTTTGTCTTTTCTAAGCCCGAAAGGGCTTTCATTGGAACAAGTAAAAGTGGGCTGTTATATTTTGATACAGACGGCTCGACTATGTTATTTCTGATAAATTTTTCAACTTTTTTCTGTATCTCCTCGGTGTGACTATGCGGACTTCGATAGTTCTTTGTATACACCGATTCGGTATCCTTTAGTCTCAAGTTCGAATACGTCACTATATTTGCTGCACAATTTTACTAATTGTTGCTTAAAGTGGGGTGGAAAGTTTTTAGTTAATTGTGATAGTAAAATTTTTTCCCTAGTTTCTGGAGTTGTTTGAACTACATCATAGTTAAAATGTGATAAGACCATTTAAATGGTCATTATTAGTTGTATTTAATAATCGGACACATGCATTTTGGTCCGTTGAAACTGTGTTTGCAACGTAAGTACCAGTTGGGATCTCCTGATTTGGTATTAATACACTATCTTCGCTTGAGGTAAGCTGAACTTTTCCGACGACTTGGGATTTTGCGGGTAACAACATTAAATTATTACCAGAAATATACGTTATTGGTAAGTAAATAGGAAGGATAGTTTGAATTATCTGGCGAAAGTAAAAGCCAGTCTTCTGACGGGAAGTCGAGTTGGCAGTTGAATCTTTTAATAAAATCAATGCCTATAATTCCATAGCATGGTACCGAGAAATTTCAGTCAACAATATGAAAATTGTGAGGAATTATAGATTTGTCTTTTTGTAACTCAATAGAGGTTAAAACTTGGGATATAATTGTTCCTTTTCTTATTCCTTCAAAGTTGATGGTATCATTAGTATGATCCTCCCGAAAGACATCAGGATTCTAGTTCAATATTTAGATATTTGCACCCGTATCTCCTAAAAATGTTAGTTTTGTACCTGTTGGTACATGACTGAGAGATACAAAGATGTTGAGACTAAAGTTTATGTTGAATCTTGTGGTGTTTTTTAGTTCATTGTATCTAAAGGCTGTTTCACGTGTTGTTCTTGGTTACTCTTACGTTACTGTTTTGTGTGTTGTTGTATCCTTGGTTGGAGTTGCCGTTTCCTCTATAGTTAGAAATGCCTCGGCCTCTCAAATTAGAGTTACCTCTATATTGGCCTTGTGCATTTTGGGTGTTTCGGTCTCCATTGTGGCGGCCTCAATTTTTAGATGTGCCACCACCCGTGTCTCGCAACTCGAATCAACTTTCCTTCATATGTAATGAAAGGTCGCCAACTATTTCATTGTCTGTCTCACCAGGCAATTTGCTTGATTTGTCTCCTTTCCTTTATGATTGTGCATGAATTCAGGCAAACCGAGAGCGTAAGTTAAAGTTGCTCCTGCCCGACTTCGAAATACCCGTTACTCTAGGCAATTAGTGTTTAAGTGACTCTGCCATTTATTATCCGATCTTTATGAAAATGTGAGATTGTACATATTGGCCATAGCTCCATATTGAAACAAACTTGATCTGCCTTCAGACAATACTAGCTTACATCTAAAATTTGGTTGCTCTAGCTCTTTTAGTCTCTGAGATCTAGGTGTTCCAACAGACGGACGGACGGACGGACATACGGGCGGACGGACATGGCTATTTCGACTCGGCTGTTCATGCTGATGAAAATTATATATACTTTATGATATCGGAGATGCTTCCTTCTGTCTGTTACATACATTTATACTTTAGTATACCCTTTTTACTCTACGAGTAACGGGTATAAAAATACAATGAGGCCAATGCTAGATAACTTGCCATCATTTAGTTAATCCTCACATGTAGCGCCGAATAGGGTTTCAAAAAACCAGTTCCATCCTCTTATTGCCTATTAAAACGTTAGGGGGCCTTTTATCTAAGCTCCATACGTTATTTTTATACTCTGTACCGAAGGTACATAGTGTATAATAAGTTTGTGCAAAAGTATGTAACATCCAGAAGAAAGCATCTCCGACCCCATAAAGTATATATATTCTTGATCAGCATTAACAGCCGAGTCTGTCCGGATGACCGCACAGATCTCAGA
>JAWNNM010003293.1:0-30795 GCA_035044965.1 Lordiphosa andalusiaca
GTAGTTTTTTATAAAAAGTAAGAAAATATATATAAAAAAAAGTACAATTTATAATCTTTTGAGTATAGACTCCCACTTCTATGATGAAAATATATTATTCATAAAGAAACTATTGGGATAAATCGGTTTCGAGACGATTGTCGTTTGAAAGTTAGTGTCTCGAGTTTAAGTTCTATTAATTTTATGTGGATATTTAAGACCATCTGTGGTTCCTAGATAGTTTTCCAAACAACCCATACGGAACTATGGCGTTTTAGAACGGACAGAAAAAAAGCGAGAAAAAAGAAAATTAATGGGGAATGGTTTTTGCATAAAATTTGTTTCCAATTTTCTTTGAACCTCACGAGCTTGCCCACTTTTAATGTCTAATTATCGCTCACTTCACTGCTTTCATCATTAAATTTCAAGTGCTTGTCACATTTAACCTCTCTTAGTTTAAAATTTGACACTAGATCATTTACAATTGTTAGTGTACAGAATTAGCCTTGCATTTCAAGTAACCACAACTCACTCAACTGTCAGACTGCCCTCGCTTTCTTTCTTCCTTTCTTTCTTTCCATCAAGCAGGCCAAGTTAGCAATTCACTTATCGTCCATCGTTTCCATTGCAGCAGCCCTCACTTATTCTTCCACTTCACCTACCACTTACACAGCTCATTATGAATTCCGCCCCACTATATTTTAGGGTTGGACACCAATTTCTTGCATCATCCAATGCATTTCTGGTGAAAGTGAGCAATTTCCTGACCAAATGTTTTCGTTACCTATTTATAAGCCACTTTAACCTAATTTCATTAGCTGAATCCACCAACTCAATTTGGATGCCACGGCACAGCTGTACAGTATAGGAAAAAGATAAAAATCAAGCCCTGGTCCGAGGAGTCCAACTTGGCACTCTCATTGGGTAGAGAATGGGGGCCACTCATCGTTCGCTCGTTGGCTCTTCACATGCATGTCAAGTGTCTCCGTCTCCGTGGTACATAAAAATCCAATTTTCGTAATTAAAAAAATAAAAGCCTGGCCTGGTCAGGAGGGAGAGGGAGATGGTGGCGGAGGGGCAGGGGGGTGGGGAAGTAGCCTTGAGGCCCGGGGACTCATCTCATTAGAGCACTTCCCTTGGACCCTGTGAGCTCACTGGCAACAGTAGCAAAAACACTTGAAACTGGAAATTCAGTTTTCAAATTGAGAAGAAAAAAAAAAAGCAGGAAAAGAATGCAAAATAAATAAACAACAACAAAAGGAGACAGAGATTTGAACGCTTATTCTCTCTGCTATTGCTTTGGACGGTTTTTTATCTCGTGTGTGTGTGTGTGAGTGTGTGTGTTAGCACTTGAAAATGGCATATCATCGTAGAGGTGGACAGAGTGGACAACAACGACGCCATCATCAGGGTTTCAACAGTGTCCGGGCATCGTTAAAACGCTTAGCACGTTTTTAATTATGCTGAGAATGGGAAAGTAGGGACAAAGACAGAAAGAGATGGCATTGGAATAGGGATTGAATGGCTTCCTTTGCGTGGAAAAATACGCTTGAGGAAACAATTGTGATTTGAATTCTGTATATGGTTTTTGTTTACAAATTGTACGCTTTTGTGAACTTAATAACACTTTAAGAAATGGCTTTAATTTTATGTAATATTTGTTCCTTTCTTCTCTTTCAGGTACGTACCAATTATTTACATTTCGCCAGGACTTCCAAAATATCTTTCTTATCCAGCGTAAGTCCATCACTTCACAGCACTCTAAGCTGCTTTCAAAACAAGCTCATTGTCAGACTCAACTGATTCAACCCACCCACCCATCCCCCCAACTCCCAGCTGCTGTCAAAACTTTTGCCTAAAGCCAATTGCCTGAAACTTTTCTAAGCCACCACCCTGGTGCACACACACACACACACATACGCCAAGAGGAAAGCAGGGGTACAGGCCAAAGGGTCAAACCATAAATACGCAAATAATTTGCTGCGTCGAATGTCGCACTCTGCCTTAATACAAACTTTACCTGGTACACAATTTCAAGTGCCGGGCAAAAGTTTAGCATTATCTGCAACGAGCCAGACGCTGGCAGTTTTTCTTTCTTTTCTGGTGCAATTACCAAACCGTCAAAGTTTTGTCAAGGAGTGCGGGAGCAAATAGGGATTTCTTCTCGAATTTCGCTTGAACAAATTTCGAACAAACATTTTGTTTGGTGTTGCAGGTGCAGCAGCGATTGTATTTCTCGTATTTTGGCTGATGGCTTAATTTGCTTTCCATGCACGAGGGTTTCACAAACAAATTCCCCATTTTTGTTTCTTTTTGAGCCATTGACTTTTATTTCAGGACTCGAGGAGGGGAGACCTCATCCAAACTGTCGCTGTACGCTCAAGTGAAGCGATGTTGTTTTTAGCTATTGCCTATAAATTTTCCTGTGGTCGTTTTTGGGGTGGTTAGGGGTAGGGAGTGAGTGGTAAAATAGGATTCGGGATTTTGCTATCGGTATTTTTGGTGCCATTTTTGGGCCATCCATTGGTTTTATTCTTCTTTTTTTTGTTTGTGTGTGTGTGTGTGTAGGTGCGCGGCTGGGCAACGCATTTTTGCATAGTTGCCTGAACTCCTCACACCGCGCCTGCATGTTGACAAATGGCTTAAAGTTGGAGGGTCAGATCTAAGCCGCAAAGGCTTTAATGTGTGGCAATTTGAGGCTGAGTTAGATATGACAGGTGTGAAATGGAATTTAATTGGTTACCCCAACGTAATATCAAAAGTAAAAAAAGTGGTAAAAAGTTATGTGTAATTTCACAAAATTCCCACAAAATTACACTTTTTTCAGCGATTAAAAGTGATGTTAAATATAAAATATACATTAAAATATTATTTTCTTAGTGAGTTTGTAGTTAAAAGTGAAAATATTTTGGATTTGGAAGTATTTAAAACTACAAATTGTTTTTCAAAAACACCAAAATCGGTCAAATTTAAGTTAACTTTAACTAAGACTCTGGACTGACATCAAATATTTCTTAAAAATTATTTTAGATTCTGTATTACTTGCAAAAATTCATTAATTTAATATTTATATATATATAGACCTATGAGCAGATATTTAGATATTTAATATATATATTTATTTAATAGATACAGATATATATAATATATGGAAAGTGTATATAATTCGCAATTAGTATCCTTTTATTTTTGGTGATCCCGACGTTAAATTTCAAAAGTTTTTAAAATTCTAAAAACATTTATATATTGTATTTTCCACAAATTCTTTAAATTTGCTATTTTCAATCCAAATTCGAGGATTCATTTACTTGGAACTGAAAACTTTTTTTGGTGACCCCGACGTGATATCACATAATTTGTTGTAATATTTTGCATTATTAGAATATGACTTTTTAGAAAAAATTCTTCAAAGTGAGGATTTCTGAGCCAACGAGTAGATAAATTTAGTTCATAATTACATGTCTTTAAAGTACTACTTATTTTTGGTGACCCCGACGTGAAATAAAATAATTTCTTATCAGAAAAATAATTTTAATTAGTTTTGTGTAGCCTAATATGTAGATACTTCAATTGCAAAGTAATATAAAGTTTGATCCCAGTTTGCTATAAAGCAAGATTGATTTTGAAGTGATCCTCACAAAAAATCATACTAAATAAGTGTATAAAACACTAAATTACTGAAAAATTCCTAAGAACTGTTAATTTTAAACACAATAATCCCGAATTTATTTATATTGATGTAGTATTATGCATTGCTATACACTGATCCCATTAAAACTGAGAGAAGGGCGATCATGCAGTGGGGCGAATGTATGTAACAGGGAGAAGGAAATATTTCCTTCCCCATAAAGTATAAATATTCTTGATCATCATAAGCAGCTGAGTCGATATAGCTATGTCCGTTTGCTAATCTGTCTGTTCGTCCGTCTGTCTGTATGAAAGCGACGATTTCAGAGACTATAACAGATAAAGCCACAAATTCTTGCATAAAGGTACACCTGCCTTTATCGTACGCAGATCAAGTTTGTTTCAGATTTTCACATTTTTTAACAGTGCAGATTTTGATTTTAGTGACTCTGACATAATACTAAAATATTTGTGCTATCAACAATTTTGTTTTGGTGACCCCGACGTGAGAATAAAAGTTTGAATAAGGGTTAAAAATTGTGCATTTTAAAACATACTGTAATATCGATTTTTGCTAAGCAAATGGGTGAATTGTTCAAGTAAGAAATGCAATAAAGCATTATTGAGACTATAAGCTTTATTTGTGACTTCTACATAATATGAATTAAGTGAATATAATAGTTAAAATTAATATGCATAGTTTGTCTGGAGTTTTTCAGAAAGGAACCTCTTCGGCATCTCGATCCAGCTTACGTGGCTAGTTAAACATAAGTATTTTCTGATCTACTGTATGAGAGAGTTGTATATAGTGAACTGAAAGCTATAAATTGTTTTTGGTGACCCCGAAGCTGTCATAAAGTTTTTACAACAGTTTACATAGTTGTGTTACTTAAAAACTTTTCACAACGGCTCTTCCGATTCAATTCAATGTATAAATACTTCTAGATAGATGTTTAAAAGAATCTTTGGAATGAGGAATAAATACATTAAAATCTTCACTCAATTTTTTGGTGACCCCGACGTTTTTTCATAAAGTTTATACAACAGCTTACATTTTTATGTTACTTCAAATTCTTCAAAACGTTTCTTTCCGATTCATTCCAATGTATAAATACTACTAGTGAGAGGTTTGAACTAATTTTTGATGGAATCTATTAAAATCTTCACTCATTTTTTGGTGACCCCGACGTGTTATATTAAAATGAATTTAAGGGCCGATTTCTCATCTTCCAAATAGCTGTCAAGTGTCAGAAAAACTAAGGGCCGTTTTCTAATCTTCTACATAGAGCTTTCTGTCACATAAATCTTTGGAAAATCTAAGCTTATCTGAGCTATTTAGAAGAGGATAAATCGAACCTAAGATTTTGCTCTGTTATTTGTAAATTTATGTGGCATGTATGTTAGAAATCGAACGTAAGACATTTAAAGCAAACTCTTAGGAGCAAAAAATGGTTAAAGTCAGCTGCAATCTTGCAACCTATTCCATATTTAGTTAAAGTTTTTAAAGATGTTCAAAGTTCAAATAAATTTGAAAGAAACTTTTCATTGCAAAACCTTTAAAAGCCAATGTCAAACATCAATTTTCACACGATTCTCTGGGGAAATGTTTAAAAAAAAAAGAAGAGAAAAGCATAAAAACGCTGCCTCAACTCTGATGACTGATAAATGTGGCTTCAAAGCAGAATTTACAATCAATTCAATGCCAAATGCTGAATCACCTCCTGCCCTGACCTCCCCCCTCGCCTGCTCCCCTCCCTCAGCTCTCCACAAGCCACTTCCTGCTGCAGGACTGAGTTTCCTGTGTACCATGATGAGGCCTCGGCCTCGTGCTTCGATTAACAGATAGTTTTCCACCAATTGAATATCAGAGAGGAGTGAATGCAGAGCCGAGTAGAGGCGGACAAAAGCATTTGAATGCGTATTAAAAATGTGTTTTTTCCCTCTGAAATTAATGAGACTGACAGGCTTTTGACGCAATTTGATGCCCTGTCGTTGTATGGATTTATTTTTTTTGTTTTTTTTACTGGTTTTTGCCGCTTTTATAAATAATATTGAAATCATTTATCAACAGAGGCACAAAAGGGAGACCGACGACGAGTGCGGCTTGGGTCACTGAGGAATGCGCGCAAAATCAATGAGCGATTGTGGAGAATGCTGATGATTTTTTTTTCTCCTTCGTTCTTGTTCGTTCTCCCAGTACTACAGGGCTCTCGGCTATCTCTAGTAAGAGGGGGGTGGGGGAAAAAAAAATGTTTATAATAAATGATGAAAGCATTTGTTCAGCTGAGTATCAAAACTCTCACCAATGGGATGCATTTCAGACTTTCAGCTCAAAAAGTTTGTGAGTGGAAAAACCAAAAAAAAAAAGCAAATAAATGACAGATTTGAATTACATTCCAATGTGCATAAAGATGCATAACATCATGATCGAACTTTTTATTGAATAGAAATAATGTGTCAGTTTAATAGCTTCCTAATTGGATTAAAACCCAAAGTTTCGGGTTGATCTTAACTAACCAGTCAGGACTCTTTTACTACCCAACCTAAATTATGCAAACTGTGTAAAGTTGCACTCTGACTGCTACCCAATCAATAACATTCCCCCCCCCCTCCTCCACACCACTCAGCATACAAAAAAGTAGCTTTACTTATCATATCACGTACAGATTGTAAATTGTATTTGCCGCTTCTTGATTTACCCTGGGAAATATGTATCAGCAGACGCGCAGACCCTTCTCCCCAAACAAAAACGAACTGAAACACATGTGTGAAACACTTGGCCACTCTACGCCATCGATGCATTTCATCCTCTCCCCAGCTAAACCACTTGCCATTGACTTGACTAAACCAAGTGCAGCGCATTAACTAAAAGCCTCTCCACTCAGCCGTTTGGCATATCGACGGCGCATGAAAAAACCTAAATAAAAAGAGAAAAAAAAAAAGCAGAAACATTTACTGAAAACTATTTGCAACAATTTTTCACAGTCAGCTGCCATAATTTTTCACACAGATGCAAGGGGTCTGGACGTGGAACATGGATTTGCCATATATTTTTTTCTTTTTTTCAGCGCTCGCGATTTGCTTTTATTTTAACACTTTAAACGATGACGTTTCGAGGTGCAAGCAGAAGGCTGGCTGCATTTTCATTTCCATTTTTCGCCGGCGAACGTTTTGTAATCAACCGAGAGTCAGAGTTAGAGTGGAGAGTCCAGGGTTTTTTTGCAGATGCAACACAGATACAGATACGGCAACAATTTATCTCACAGTTTGCAGTCTAAACAAAATGACGCTGGGTCTGGGTTTTGGGGTCTGGGAGTGGAGCTGAAGTTGGAGCTGCTCAGCGGCGGCTCATCGGGCTCATCTCCCGCCATCCCATTTGCCATGTCCGCATCCGCATTCCCTCATCGTCGTGGACAGCGATAAATGTTTTAGCATTTTCCAAAAAACACAAACTGCACAAAACTCACTGGAAATATACAAATGATTGCGTATTTATTTCAGCAGAGAGGTTTCTGTCCGCCTAACGATGAAAGGGGGCCCAGGTTCTGGGGGTATGTACAGAGTTGATGGTCAGCAGGGCCAGGACATTTATAATATTCTTTCCACCCATTAATAATGGGGTAAAAGGGGGTATGATAAAGTTGATTATGTTTATGGTTTGAGGTAGACCCTATAAGGCATTTATTTTTCTGATCAGATTGAGTGTGTACAGCCACGATCTCAAAGTTTCAAGGGCCCAAAAACACATAAGTTATGCTTGAAACCAGTTTACCTCATTCTAGAAGCGCAAAGGGTAGCTACTTCTAAAATATTCACAGGGTACAAACATTATAGCTTTTAATCCGGTTCGTAAATATAACTATAAGTTTTGTTCTTGATTTAAAACCGCCTCAGTTAAAAAGACTGCCAGAGTTCTACATCGATTGAAAAAGAATTTATATATAATTTATTACGTGGGAGAACTAAAATTAAGTACAAAACATTCTGAAACTATAATCGAATCTTAATATTAATGATTCAAAAGCAAACGTTTTTAAATATATATGATATAGTCATCCGATTTGTATAAAAATTTGTAGAATTGAGTGAAAGCATGTAAAACAAGCAAATACAAAAATGCAGGATGCTACCATTAAAAACAAAAAAGTTATTCTAACTAAGACTGTTTTTCAGACCTATTTTTTGTATATAAACTTTACCATATAGTTGTCCGATTTTAATAAAACTTGGTAGATTTATATAAAAGCATAGAAAACTTATGAATTAAATGTTTGACTACGTTTCCATTGAAAAGAAAAAAGTTTTTCATACTAAAACTAGTTTTCCAACCGATTGTTCCCATGGGAGCTATTAAATATAGTCATCCGATCCGGTCAGTTCCAATATATTAGTAGCGTGCAGCAAAAAGAAGACTCTGTGCAAAATTTCAGCTCGATAGCTTTTAAACTGAGAGACTAGTTTGCGTAGAAACAGACAGACAGACGGTCAGAAGGATGGATAAAGCTCAATCGACTCAGCTCGTCACTATGATAAAGAATATATATACTTTACGGGGTCGGAAATAAATATTTCTGTGCGTTCTGGTCAAAATTATAATACCCTCTGCAAGGGTATATAAAAAATTCACATTATTTTTAAGGAATCTGTACTTGAAATTCCCAACTGGCTTTAGCATATTGCTCTGGTATTATGGTAGCTTTATTTGGTTAATTCATGGTTCTTGGATCATTACAGCTTTATGCGATTCATTATAGAGACCTCATTTCAATATCAATTTTGGGAATAGCTATACAGTTTAATAGACCTAGAGCAAGAACTTTCTGAACTTGCTTCATGTACTCTTCTTTTGTTTCAGGAATGAATCAAGCTTGACTTTTGAATTTATAAGACTTCCACAAAGAATATGATGTACTTTATTTTAGAGCTAATCGAGTTGGACTTAGGCTATTACCAAGGTTCTGCCCTTGCTTGATACAATATAAGTAAAATAAAAGGATTACGCTAATTTATTTACTAAATATTACTACATTTTAGTAGTTTAATTGATCCTATGTGTTCTTAAACTCGTTTTATATCGACCTAAAATCCATGTTAAGCCTATGTTAAGCTGTTGCGTTGCGAATTATTGAATTATTGAATCAGAGGCTGTGGTTCCAAGTAATTCTAAATGTTATTCTGCCCATTTGAAGACTCTGTCGCATAAGACCAACCAGATAACAGACGAAGGTGCTTGACAGAGGGTCTGCTTTTCTGAACCGAACCGAAATTATGGTTCAGCTTTAATAACTAAAGAGGATCAGTTTAAGGTTCGGTTCACAGTAAAGTACAAGTTGGAATCGGTTCGGTTCCTGATTTCAATGATTTTTTTCTTGAAGTAACTTAACGAAGTACAGAAACTTGTGCTTAGTTCACGTTCACAATTCTCTATACAAGTACAAAAAAGACTTAGGGCTGAATTTCTCAACTTTTAAATAGCTGCTAAGTGTCAGATAATGTAGGTTTATGTGACAGATATCTCTAATTAGATGATGCAAAATTAGATTTAAGGATTTATTATTTATTTTAATACAATTTTTGTGTTATTTTCGAACAACAAATCGTAATATCTGCATAATTTTGTTCTAAAAGTAAGGTACTACAAATCTTAAAATTCTTCAAAACAAACCAGAATCAATATTCAATCTTTATATATATTTTGAAGCTGTATTTGGAATTGTGGAGATCTCATATGAGATGGGTGAAAAATAGTTCAGTTGACTGTGAGTTAGCTTCAAAACTCATACGAGAACTTAGCCTACTTTTCATTCACATATTCCAACGTTTTAGTGCTTCTTAGATTGACAATTACACTTGCCGGATATCTTATTTCAGATACCTGTGTGAAACTCCAGCTTAAGGTATTTATAGAAGTTGGCAAGGTTTTTTTTTTCTGCAACCGGGAATGGCAACTTCAGTTTGACATTACCCTCATCCTCGCCAACCAATCGCCATCGCATCTATTCATTTCCTTAATTTAATCTTTCATTTTGTTTAGCTGTCATATCGATTATATAGCATTTTGTCTGTAATTTGATGCGTTATTATTCAAATGGTATATAATTTCCCGCTTCATATCAAACCGAATGCGCTTTTGTTCACTTTTCTTTGGCACTTTTTCCCTCTCCAGGGAGACCGCCACCTGCCATAACTTGTTGTTGGTCTTGTAATTATGTCTTATGATACCAAGAACCGGCTTTCGGGCAAAACCGCCCGGCTAACTGTTTGCATCTCGCGAGAGTTGGTGGTGGCATCCCAAACTGCGCACACTTTTTGCCGTTAGCCTCGCGAATTTTGTATATATATATTTTTTTTCTTCTATTTGGTAGCGTATCTGTATCTAGAATGTTGCATGCCACAGACACCATCTAGCCAAAGCCATAGTCATAGCCAATGTCTCGAAATCGTAACAGTAACAGGCTTTATGCAAATTGTTGTAATATTTTGTGTGTGTGTGTGTGTGTGTGTGTGTGTGCCTTGTTGGTTATTTTTTAAGCTGAGGAGGAGGCGGAGAGGATTGGCACTTCAAATGGACCGTTGCTTGTTAGGCGATATGGGCGACACTCCATGAAATGGAAATAACCGTTTGGTTGCTTGCCTCCTCACAAAAGCTCAATGAGTTAAGCTGAGTTAGTGAGCATTTTAGGCAGAGTTTGAAAAATTATAATCATAAAAGCGGCTTAAATTAGAATCAAAGTAGAGGAAGACGAAAAAATGTGGAATTTTTCATACTCCGCAAACATATTTTCCGAACTCAAATTAAACTTAGCCAAAGGCATTTTATGGATTTGAATCAGAACAGAATCCTTGAATCTGATTCTTGGTTTTTGGTTTCCCCTCCCCTGACGAATCCATAATCCCTGTAACCTGCTTAGCATCTCATATAACATACAATTTGCCCTGTGGCCCAAATCCCAGTTAATGTCACCTAAATGCTTACAACTTAAAACCAAGTTAAGTCTAACTTAAAGCCTTATTCGTCCTGCATTTTGGTATGGAATATATAACAAATATTTATCGACTCCTTTTTGGCATGCATGTCACGTATCCCCGTAGCCAAGAAGAGGGGAGGAAGCTACGGAATAACGTGACGTTGACACTCCATGTCCACTGGCCAGCTGACGCTGCTCACATAACAACATAGCTAACCCACATACTCGTAGCGAAGCCATCGATCAGAAGCCAAAACATTAAGCTAATGCAAATTAAACAATTTGTTAGTGAAAAACTGTAAATTTAGCGAAGCAACATGTTGCTGATGCAATGTTGCCAGTCCAATTGATTTTTATGTTTTTTTTTTCCGCAGGTGCAGGAGAAGAGGTCTACGTTTAACTTGTATAATTTCCATTGCTAAACCTGTACCTGACATTGACAACCCAGACAGGCTGGGCAAACGCAGCAATTTTCGGTTTGACATTTTGGCAGCTCTCTCTGCTTCTTCTTTCTAATTGCATTTGGTGGTGGGGTCGGGGGGATGGGGGGGGAAACTTCTTTGGACACGCTTCGTTGGGGCTCAACTTTGTGCATAATTTGACATATTAATTTTTAGTCGCCTGTCAAGTGAAAATGACAACAATTAATGCCGCCGCAGGAGGTTGTAACTCATTCTTAGGAAATTTCTTCTTTTGAAACGTTTTTCGCCCCCATGTGGCGTCTGGTTTAGTTCCAATTGCTCGGCTCTTTCTCTCAGTTGGTGGCACTTTCATTTCAATCGGTTGTTTACTATTCAGAATATATATACATATATACGTGCATACGCTGTTGTCTTTTCCTTCCTTTGCTTGCCATGCACAAGCCGAGGCGCATAATTTAATAAATTTCTGAAATTTAATAGAGAGGAACGTGTTTCTTGGCCACAAATTTGTGGTGGGTCTTTGAAATTTATATGCCAGCTGTGTGTGTGTGTGTGTGAGGAGTAAGCCAACTCAGAGCCGGGTCTAGAATCAACAGTAAAGTAGGCGGGCCCGCCTGTTTGGAAGGCCGGACTGAATTGTGCCTCCAATGATGATACTTAAGTCAGGCAGAGAACATTCTCCACTGTTGTTTATTTTATTTGTTTAAATTAAAATGTACAATTCTGGTATAAATAATTACGAGGAGGATAAATGCAAAGTCATTTACGAGAGTTGAAGGGGTCCCTACTTCACTCAGGTTGCCCAATTCATATGCACAACCCTTTTTGTTTTTTTTTTGGTATGTTTGTTAATTTCAAACGTTAATTATGTGGTCATTTCGTAATTACTGCCTTTTTATGCTATACCGAAGATTGTTTACCCTTTGCGGAAATGTGGAAAATGTTTAAGTAAACTAGATGCTAGAATCTTCGATGGAAATAAAGAGAATTGTTGGAAGAATTTTGGTGGGCTTTACTCCGAACTTCAAACCGATTTTTGTGTAAACATGAGTGATTCGATTTCAAAAGGAATTGTATTTGTATGCTTACTGGATTAGGTTTGCTTTAACTCTGAACCATTGAGCAGTCAAATACATGTTCTTAATTCCATTTGAATTCAGTTCTAGAGAAAAAACTATATGAATTCCGGAAAATCCATTGGAGTATGGCTCAAATGTGGGGCTAAAAGCTTGAGTTGTATTAAATAATATATTAAATATTATTAGCTTAAGGGGGATCTTCAATCCAGTACACACTGGACTGAATAGCCAAATATTTGGCATTAAAACGAATTTTGATATGAAATTTTTTTGATATTATCTATATAATTTAAAATAAAGGATAACTAAAATATAACAGTTCCAAAAAATTACTGTCGGAGTGCAATCGTAGATATTAAAAGTCCGATCTTTGCTCAGCTGTTTGGTTACATAAAAATGCAGGAAAATGTATCTCATCTTTGCCATAACAGACCATGGCTGCTTTTGAACAATAATAATACCTACTTAATCTGAAAAAATCTACTCAAAAACCATTTCTACTGTAAACTTAAAACTAACTTTCGGCCAAACTATAATTCTATCAGAACTGAAAACCCAAAAAGAAAATGTTGGTAGCTCCGGTTCGCGGGTTCGAACTAAGATATAGCAATGATTAAGGTTTAACATTTTAAGGTTCATGGATATTGGGCGATGGTTTTAATTCAATCCTTGGTTCAGCCTATGTCTTATATAGGAATCTACCTAAAATCGAGATAAACTGTGAGGGAATTACTCATTGCCTTCGGATTAGAATGGGATTATTCAAAATATAATTTACTGTTCAGGTCTGTATCCAGCATTCCGGAATTTTTTGAAACACTTTGTCATTGCTTTGATGATCATGAGGTGTTTGTCTATTTATATTAAGTATTGTGAGGAAATAAAATTTAATTTCGTTTCCAGAGTAATGTTAAGCTCTTTTCTTGAGAATCATTCAATCAGCTTTAGAGCCCAGGATCTTAAAAATCAGAGTTCAATATGCGTAGGGATTCCAATGGTTATTCGGAACATTTTTATAGATGCCGATTATAAGACTCGAACGAACAGGATCACTAGAAAATAGCTCTTATTGTTTCATGTCTTTAATTTTTGGTGAACCAATCCGAAATGTTTAGTTCGGAACAGTTTCAGTTTCACCTTTTTTACCTCAAAAGGTTCGGTTCAAGATTTGGTTCACAGTAATCTGATAGTCACAATTTCGGGTTCGAGCCGGTTCGGTTCAAAACCGGTTTGCAACACTGAATTATATTAAAATGTTCCTGGAACTGTGCCTCTAAACTTATTAAGACTTTTGGCCCGCTTTACGTCTTTTAGGAGAAATTGAGCTCAGCCTAGGACGAATGGCTAGTCAATATTCGAAAGGAATAAGACTTATTGAAGAATTTTTTGAACAAAATAACATGCTTAAAGCAGGCAGCGAGAAAAATAACCAATTAAAAATAAAATTAAGTAAATAAAATTAAGCATACGCCCAGTTGGACCACATGGGCAGTCTGGTAGGAGGGGTCAGATCGGTTAAAAACTTTTTCCACATGTTATTCTGCTTATTGTTATAATAATTCACCAAGTTTTAACTCTGTGGTTGTATTTGTCGACTTTATGCCAAAAATTTGGGCATTCAGCCCAGTGTTTAGTGATGCCTAGCTTGCCATTCAGTTGCTAAATCTAGCAATTTTGTAATTCCGGAATTTTTAAATGCAAAATGTTTTAAATCCCTTAATTTTCTTATTATAATTTGCTATTCTAAGCTTTAATTGTGTTTTTGAGACTTGTTGCGAGTTAATGCCCATTAAATTTTCTTGAAACCGAAACATTTGTTGCTATAGAACTTTCCCTGAGTCTAAAGTCTCAAAAGTGATGAATTAAATCAGCGGTGGGTAATATTCAGACCAGCATTTATATTTAAATAATAGTCGATGTTACGGGTTCGAACCGGTTCGGTTCAAAACAGGTTTTTAGCCCTGATTTAAACACACTGATCTTCGATTCCCGATTTCCGATGAGTCCCTGCTGAATGGACCGTTTTCACAACTCTTTTTACTGGCACTCTAGCGCTCTCAGCAAAATCTCTGTACGAAACCATGGAATTTGATAATTTCCACAATTTCACAAACATTTTCCAATTAAATCCATTTTCATAACAAAACTAAAACCTCAGACGGTAAAATGTGCACTTGATTGGCCAACGTTTTACCAAAATGAATGTACTCTTTGCCACCAACAGAGAGCATAAAAAGGAGCCACCTGTGGTTCCTTATATACATTAACATATTCATATGGATTAAAATTCCATGCGCTCTGGCCTTACACCTTGCACGTTTTTTTTTCACAAATTGGTGTCCCTACCAATGACCCGACAACATTCACATAACCCCAGGCCAAAGCCAAACCGAACGTCCTTCACTTTGCGTGCTGTGTCACCTTTTGGCAAAAAGCATAAATTTTAAACAGACGCTCATTATAAATAACCATTAAAATTACATGGGGAGGAGGGCAACTCCTTCCTAGCTCACATGAAGGCGTCTCCCCAACCCGTTTCGCCAGCTCTTCTTCGTCTCTCTCCCTCTATCTGGCCTCAGGCCATAATTTGCATGTAGTCAAGTGTACCAGACCCTGAAAGGGTCGCAAAAAAAAGGGGGCGTTAACCCAAAAGAAACTTTTCAAGCCTACACACAAAAAAAAAAAAACAAAATCGCCAAAGTTGGCTCCTTTTGCTTTTATTTTTATGCTTCAAACATATGGACGATGGGTCGACATTTTATAGCCTCGGGTTCAGACCGCAAAATAAAATCCCATGTTTTCTGATATCAAAATCGAAATCCTACAAAAAACAAAACCCTTTTTTTTTGGTTTTTAATAAAGTGTCGACATGTGTAATTTGTGCGGCTTTTTGACTCTTTCGGCTGGAGGTCGATAATATTAATAAATTATGAGCAGAATTTGCTGGCTTTGTTTTGGGTCAGCCAAATGTGTTAAGCTGCGCTCTTGGCCATTTGAACTCTGGCCAGGCGGCGACTTGAGTTTCAATTTTTCGTAATATTTTCTATGCATCCTGTTGTCTGTTGTCCTTTTGCCAAGTGGCATCCCCCAAGGACAACAACAGATGACAGGCCTGTCCAACCAGCCGGCAATTCCTTGCCTTCGATTCGAAATCAACCCTTAGGACAATCGAATTGCTGGCTGCTGCTGCTGCTGCTGCTGTTCTGCCTGTCTGTTGCTCTGTCTATTTTGACTTTAACAACGTCAGCAACACCCCCAAATATGAACACATACAAACAGACATATAGCTTATAGCATATACATACATACACATTGAGAGCCATCATTAAGGCTGTCGAGGGTTGTCTGAAATGGAAAATGGGTGTGTGTGGGTTCAGTTGGAGCAGAAGAACTTTACGCCTGAAGCTAAAGACTAGAGAATTTTCTTTAGCTTAAGTTTACAGTGAGGCTAAGCAAGTTTATTAAGGGTTTTTAGAAAGAGTCTGGGTTCAGTAATTGGATACTATTCTTATATGCTGCAAAAGAGTTGGAAAAATGGATTAAAGTAAGAGCCATTAAATATAGCTTAAGTCGGGTGAAGAAAAAGTTTTCTTAGCAGCAATTTTTCCATAAAATTAGTTGTATATAAGGGCTCAGAACCCAGACAATCAACCGACTAGAAACTATTTAAAATAGTGGAGAACGAATGGTAAAATTATTATTTAAAAGCTGCCACCTGGTGTGTTTTGCTACGATCCCTTTGGTAATCGAAGCTTATGATCTTGATGAGAATCTAAACTCATTCTAAAGTTCGATCTGTACCATCCATACCACTCGGATATCTTTATAACACTCTGAACTTATGGGAAAGCCATTTAATCTGAACCTCCCATTTACCCGTCTACAGTTGTCATCTGTTTAATCTTTTCCTTATTCACAACTTATCTGAGAATTCAGCAGGTTTCGAGATTTTTTGGATCCTTCCACTTGCAGCCCTTCCGGTGACAGTTTGCCTCCGAGTTTCTGCTCTTTTAGCAGGGGTGCCTTGTGTTCAGCAAATTGCTGCCATCGATTGCTCGCCTGCTCTGACGCAGCAGCAGATCTAAGTGTGGCCTGCCGCTCCACTTGTATGTCGCACCGCAATTAGGACTGTGGCGCAGTTTCTGCAACTCCTTGAGCAAATTTCTGCCGTCGATTGCTCGTCTGCTCCTTCAATTGAGCAGTTTATGGCGCAGTCTCAGCTGCTCTCTGGGTTTGCTCTGATATTTCGACCAGTTCTTCGATCCGCTTGAAGCCTTTTGCACTCTCCTGAGCTCCGCTTCCAATGAAGTTTCTATTAACTATTCTAACCTGTTTTTCAGATATCTATTTCAAGGTTAGATAATATGTTTAAAACTCTGTTTCGTTGTTGATTTTAAAAGAAAGATACAAGTCGGGCATAAATAGTAAATTCTTTTTTAAAAGAAAGTGAACATGTTTTTTGAACAAATTGTTGTATGAAAAAGCGATGCATCAGATTTTAAGAAATATAGGCAGACGGAGTAGCAGCAGCTCATCTCCATAGCTAAGGAGGCTAATATCGCCTCCCACTCCAATCAACTGAGCTCCCCCAGAATGTGAGATCTTTTTATAATCTGAACCAAACTCAATAATATTTGGAACCAGAGTTTCAAATGTTTTCAAAAATATTACATTTTCACTCAAATCAAGGTTCTCGATGTTCTTGAAGTGATAACATAGTACTACAAGTGAGAAAAGCCGTTCTTGGCCTGTTTTTGTTAATGATTGTGCTAATGTAGAGTTCAATGTTCCCGATTTTGTACCCCTCTGCGTACATTAACATTTTTGAAGGTGATTGTGATTGAAATTGATTATTCTCTAAATATTTTTTTCATAACATTACATTTCTTCTTCGTGATTTCATATAGGGACCTCGTACTTAATACATATATAAGCATCTAAGCGCAGACGACTGTCAACCTCACGCGAGACATTGCAATAATTCACTGTAAAGAAATCAGCCGCAGGCTAAGCACCATGTCAAGTTTTTCCCTGAAAGTAGGGCTTGTTTTGTGAACGAAATTTCAAGGGACAAATTTGTTCAAAAAGGGTTTTGAACCGCAGGTGTTTAGCGACTGCGTATTCTTGAATATTCTTGTTGGGTTACTAGAGGGTCTAATATAGGGAAGTTTTCTGCTCAGCGGTGGGCACAAACCAGGCAGATTCTACGTGTTACCCATACATACCGTTACGCTCAATGGCAATCTCAGCCTCGCACAGGTTGAAGTTCGGTATGATGAGCGCAAATCCTTGGACAAGCACTTGATACAGATGTTTAAAATTTGAGTTTGTGAACTAATTCAATTGTCTTTGTATTGCTGATTTTCAAGGGCTGAATAGGAATCCTATTTTTGATTGGTTTCTAAAATTGATATTACTTTGCTTTTATAACATTTTTGTTAACAAAGATTAAGAAAGGCTACAATTATGAGTAAATTTGCTTGCAATCTTCACATCAAATTAAAGCTACATCAACAAAGCGCACAACATTCATAAATGTTCGTATTTTTTTGATCGCGTGCCGAAGTTTGATTTCATTTACTTCAATCTTTCATCTCTTTTTTTGTTACCACTTCTCACTGCCTTGAACCACTGTTTTTTTTTTTTGTATACTCTTCTGCCGGACCTTTTGGTCCTGAACTCATCGGCCTGACTCTACTCATTATAATTTGCAGCTTGCTCCATCATCAACACGCCCCCAAACTGGGCTCCAACTACCTATGGATGAAGCATAAAATGTATCTATAATAAATTAAAAACTCCTTAAAGTACCCAACCCGTGACTGAACCCCACCGCCCCCCCCTCCCCTCTTCAGAAGGCCAGTCAGTTTTAGTTTATTTGTAGCCGGCAGCCAAAAAAAAGAACAGAAAGAGACGTGGAATACTTTTTGTTCTTGTTGCACCCACTTGATGGGTGCCGGTGGAGAGTCAGGGGCCGCTTAGTCGCTTGTCGACTCGCCTGGGCATGAAAACTTATGTCGGCGGCCTTTGGGCGCAATTATTTATACATGCCTCATAAAAATCGAAAACAATGGGCTCAGAGACCAGACCAAAAGGGACAGACTCCACCGTATACGTCTCGGGCCTGTAACAATGCAGTCAGTGGACTCTTTTGTTGTGGTCAATGTGCAAGTGGTAGCCTCTTCTTGTTCTTCTGCCTCTTCGCTGGGCTCTTAGGGGGCTTTTGTTGTAACTGTTGCCGCCTCTTGGAAAGTTTTGTGTTTTGTAAATGAGAATCTGGGCGGGGTTGGTTGGTTGGGGGGGGGGGGGGGAGGCAGAAAATTACCTATGTTTGATATTGGTTGGGGTATTAAAGGTGGATAGATCGAAGTGGTAGAGGCAGTGTTTTTTTTTTGGTTATCTCTTTGAAAAACCTACAAAACTAGCTGATAAACCTTTGCCTTGCAATTACTCCAAACTTGACCGTAGTCTGTTAACAGATATCAGTTGGCAGCAGCAGCAGTGTTCATTAGGGAAACTTTTAAGCCAAACTTTGACAACATGGAAAATGACCTCAGGGACTTTTCCCTTTTCTCCACTGACAACTCTCGGACTCGGGACTAAACAATAACTGCAATTTAATGACATTTGCCATTCACCCCCGCTTCCAACACAACCTTGAACTTCTAAGGAGGGGAAAATCCACCCCAGAACAGGAATGCAATTTGTGTGTGAAAAGCGGCAACAATGCCGGCTTCCTGGCTCAGGGCTAGACTGGCGCATTGTAAACCGCAAGAGATTTGAATTTGAGATAGAAACAGACACACACACACACAAACACAGAGGGGCCACCAAAAAGAGGAAGTTCTGGTATTCCTAAAAGTCCAGCGTCTGACTTTGAACTCATTTCACATGCAGTCTGGACAGGAACGGAGCACTGCGTCTGCTGCCAAAAACTAAAAACAGTAGCAGTGGAGGGGGGGAGCAAGAGGCAGGGCGATGAAATGGAAATTCGTCTGTCAAAGAGCAACCCCAAAAACACAGACTGTCTGTTTGTCCATTAAAAATTTAAAAGCCCTTCCTTCTGCTCCCCAGCCTGTTTTAGCCTCTCTGCGCATTTGGCAATCATCGTTAGGTTAGCGGCGCAAATTGCGTTTTCGACGCATTTTATCCACCAAAAACGCAAAATTCCATATAATGATGTTAATGATAAGCAGGCAAAACAGGCTGGCTGGCAGGCGTCTCCACTCTCGGCCATATTTACGCATAAAAAATGAAGTCCAACAATAACAACAAAGCCAACTTTGGTTGCGCCAAAAGGGAGCGCCTGTTAAATTGCCTGCAGTTTTTTTTTGTTTTGGATTGTGTTTTGCTGGCTAAGTTAGCCACATTTATCTCAAATTATCCTTCAAGTTTTGCTAAGTCAGCGCCGAAAATGTGCCCATTTGGTTTTTTTCGAAATTTAAATTTTAATGAACTAAGCTTAGTGAGACGATTTGATTGAGGAAACAGCGGAGCCGGAGACAAAGAATGGTCTATAACTTTGGTTTGGATGACATAAAATTAACCAGATTCTCAGATTCTCTCGTTTACTAGTGGATTACGATTTTAAAGTATCAAAAGATAATCGGGATTATTTGCGATTACCAAAAAAGTAATCAAAAATAATTGTAAAGCATACTTTTGATTATTTTCAATATTTTTATTTGCAAAAAACTCAATTGGAGAGCATAAAAACCCAGAGTTTCTCCAATTGAAAATGTTCAAGATAATCAAAAATAATCGAAAAAAAATCAAAAGTAATTCATAAAATTATTTTTAATTACTTTTTTGATAATTTTTGTATAATCACAAAAAAATTCAGATTGTTTGTTGATTATTTATAATCGTAATCTTTAAGTAATCCTAAATGTGTTTACAGATGGATTATATATTCAATACAATTCTTTTTAATAATAATCTAACTGATTCCTAAAGCTGTATTTTTACTTGTCGAGATATTGAGAATTGCAAGAATGCAACATTCCGAAGGGCTACTTACACTTCATTTTTAGAATAGGCGAAAGGGCTACTTACACTTCATTTTTAGAATAGGCGAAAGGTATGCAATGATGTTTGAACGTTTACCAATAAAGATTTCTTAAAAATTTGGAGAAAAAATGTTGTAAAAGGAATAAATATTTATATAGGCCCGATATACCTAGTCTGGTTAGCTAAAAGACTCAACAATGTCCACAAGCAAATGTTCCTCAGCGAAGGTAACGTTTTTCCCTCCTGGTTTATTGGAAATGTCGTTTTGATTCAACTAAATGAATTTTATTATAATTTTGTTTGCATAATAATAAGCAGAGATGCAAACCAGTTTTGAACTGAACCGAGCTTAAATCTAACCGAACCGCTTTTTCTAGCTGGTGAGCCGAACCGGATACCGAATCGGCTTCCTTTAAGAAATGCTGTACCGAACCGAAAAACATAAAGAAACAGGTACGGTTCGGTTTAGTTCTCTGACGAGGCTTAATGCCAGTGATACTTATTAATTACACATATGGCTCTGAACCGAACCGCTTTTTCTAGCTGATAAACCGAACCGGCTTCCCTCTAGCGATGCTGAACCGAACCTATTTCTCTGTTGATTTCTCTGACGAAGCTTAATGCCAATGATACTTATTAATTTAAGAATCTGAATCGTTTCCCTAAGCTAATTTTTAAACGACATTTTTCCTGTAATCCTGTACGTCTTCTATAATTGCCCTTCAATGTCTTAATATACCTGTGATCAATCTGCATGCTTTACTCTAGTGGACAATATAATCAATTCTGTGTGGTATTTCTCTACCTATCTTCAATCTTAGCTAGGAAAATAGGATTTTAGGGTGCGTAAGATGCATGGTACGTATTCTTTTCTAACATTCTCTGTTTTCAAAGGGCTTTCCTCTAGCAATGTATAGACTAATCCTGCAAATCCGGCGTCATACATTTTGCGACATTCTTCTTAAGATTTTAAAGATATTCGAATGGTTTTAAAGGAATTCAATAAATTTTGGACATTCTTCTAAAGGTTTTAAAGTTCTCCAAATGGTTTCAAAGGAATTCAATTTCCAAAGTGTGCAAAAAGTCACATTAAGGGCCGATTTCTCATCTGCTACATAGCAGCTATGTGTCAGATAAACTCACAATTTACTCAGCTAATTTACGCAGCTCTGTGTATAATATAATATAGAATATTTCATAATGTGCGTAGATGAATCACTGAACCACGGTTCAGCTAGCACCAAAAACCAGGTAATTACGCCAACCACCGCGGTGGTTCAGAAACTGTGTGAACCACTGAACTGAACCATTACTTTTTTCGAGTGGTTTGCATCCCTGCTAATATCTTACTGCAGATTTTGCATATTGTCAAACAGCTTTAAATTTTAATACAAAATTGTCTTAGCTAAATTACTTAGGTCATTATTTAATAAGTTAAGTTTTTGCACTCTTCCGCAATTTGAAAATAGATTTCACCAAGGGAAGCGAGGCAAAAATGAAAAAACAGACTTGATCTACCTGCAAGTATAAGGATCAAATGTCCCCTACATGTCGAACCTCTAACTCTAACCAGCTCCGAGATCTGTGAGTTCTCACAGCCTATCTTGATATATCGACTCGGCTTTTGATAGATGCGAAGATGCTTCCTACTGACTGTTACATACTTCTACACAAACTAAATATACTCTGTGTATCTTTGGCTACAGCGTATATAAATACGCATAAGAATAGAAATATGCTTGTCTTAAAATATTAGCGGATTTTCAGCTCTAAAATGTAAGTCTCTGGATTTAATCCCCTCATCAAATCCTTCAGCCAATTTCTCTCAATCTGCTTTTGTACATAATTTAAGCTTAATTAATTACCCTTTAGCATACAATTAATTTCCGTTTGTAGGCTCCTCATTCGCTCATTCATTAACCTCTCATTTTCATTTTGCAGGATCTTCATGACTGCGGTGCACCCTGTCATGCCATGTTCTTTCCCGAACGCGAGCGAACTGTATTACGCTATTGGGTTGGCTCATGGGCGGCCGTTTGTGTGGCCAGTTGTCTTTTTACGGTAAGTCTAAAATTTCGAATATTCCAATTTGCTGTTGGCCTGTTTGCCACTGTCAGGCACTCAATTTTCAATTTGATGGCAATAAATCATAAAAAACAGTAGAAGGAGCACAGCTACTGAGCCGGGCTGAGTGCTGCCATATTTTCGTTCTTGGCTTGGCTTACAAACATGGCTGCAGGGCGGGAGAACAAACAAGGAATAATGTACCAAAAGGGAGGAGGAGTCTATTATGTAGAGAAGAGAAGATGTTGGCACTTTGGCAAATCCCACGCATTGACATATTACCTGTCAGCGCATATTTTTCAATAAACTTGGCAAAGCATAAGCAAACTCTCTCTCCCCCGCCGCCGCCCTACTGTTATCCTTCAAGTCCCTGAGGCATCCTTCCAGCTGGTGTATGTAGTTTGCCCTTACACTTGGAATGTGTGATGATTGTGTGGAGTGGAGCAAGAAGGAAACTAAGTAAAATTCAAATTTTATTAGAAAGCCAAGCCCTTTGATTTGGGAAAATGCCGGAAGAATTTTGACTGTTGGTGTCACCGGATGCCTCCGGGATTAAGTTTGAAGTTGAATATTTAAATAGTTTTTCAATCATCATCAGGATTGTCTTTAATTAAAGTCAAATCATGTGAAAGAAAACTCAACAACTGAACAAAAAGCTTTAAAGTGAGCAATAAACCCCATCTCTCATCCAAAATATAGCCCCCCCCCACCCACCACTCAATAGAGCAATTTATCATACATTGCCACTCTTCACCTTTTCCCTTATCCCCAACTCTGGCCATAATCCATCTTTTCTGGCATTCACACATCTCCCACTCCATCCGACATATGCAAATCAACTTTTTACTTCATTTCATGCCAAAAGCCATCAAAAAATTTGTTACCTACCTTTTTCCACTTCCTGCCTAGCAAAAAAAATTGGCAAATTTGAATAAAAAATCAATTTAGCTGAGAGAAAAGGAAAACAAAGAGCCATATGACATTGCCAGGCAACTCTAATGAAGAAAGCTGAGAGCAACAAAAAAAAAGTGTATATTTCTATTCCTGCGCCAGGATGATCATTTATCAAATATTTTTGCCCAGTCGAGGGGCAAGCTCGCACAGACACACACACACACACACGTCATAAAGTTTGTGCCACATCCATCATCCAAAGGGATGGGGGAGGAAACCTTTGGGAACATTGTCACTCACACAGTGTGACATGTTTTCCTCTACCAGTTTCTCCCATTGCATGCAATTTGTCGCCCATAATATCAGTGTATGCAAATTATCATATTTTTGTTCTACGCTGAGATTTTCATTTTCCCCCAGTTTCAGTTTATTCTACTTATTTTTTTATGATTATGATTATGGTTTTGAGTATTTATTTTTCTGCATTTTTTTTTAGCATTCATCAAACTGAATGGCATTTCTCTGTCGCTTTTGCCTTCCACGCACATTATGCAGATTGTGTCAGTTGTTGCGGTTATTATTGTAGTTTCCTCGTAATATTTAGCCAAGTGCATTAAATGATAACTATTTTTTAATGTTTTGTTTATCAGTTGTATTTATTTTGGTTTGAAAAATGCATTGCTTATGCATATAAATTGGCAAACTTTTTAGTTTTTGTCCTTTTTTTGGTGTAAAAGTTGGCACTGAAGTTCCACAAACTCTGTAAAATGGAGGTAGATTTTATTTCATTTCATTAAAATTATATAAACAAAAGATGGAGAGGGTTTTTAATTAGCTTAGGAGTTGAAAATTTGTAAGAATGAACATTTGAATGAGCCATAGGTGGGCCAAAAACCACTGAAAAGTGTATACCATACATTGAATTGGGTGTTAAGTCGATCACAGCAAAGCCGCAAAGCCAACACGATCTAACAAGAAGAAAATTTCTGGTTTTTTAGACAACTTTTTCTTAAACTTAGAAAGGACAACCCGAAAATAGACTTTTTTTTAGAAAATAATTTCTCATTTTTAGAAATTTAAATCTTAAACTTTGGCTTATTTTTCTATAATTTTGACTTAAAACTTTCTCAAATACAGGGAAGGTTTATCCTTAAACTAGGTAAAACGAGAAAGCTAAGCTTAAATATTATCAAAAAACCCTTTTTTTCATTTTTGACCGATAGTTTTTACGGGAGCTATATGATATAGTCATACGATTTGGTCAAAAATTTGTAAAATTATGTGAAAGCATACGAAAGAAACAAATACAAAATTGCAGGATGCTACCATTAAAAACAAAAAAGTTTTTCTAACTAAGACTGTTTTTCAGACCTAACTTTTGTTAGCAGCTATACCATATAGTTGTCCGATTTGAATAAAACTTGGTAGAACTATAAAAAAACATAGAAAACCTACGATTACAAAGTTTGGAGACGGTATCATTGAAAAGAAAAAAGTTGTTCATACTAAAACTATTTTTCCGACCGATTGTTCCTATGGGAGCTATGAGATATAGACATCCATATTAGTAGTGTGCAGCAAAAAGAAGACTCTGTGCAAAATTTCATCTCGATAGCTTTAAAACTGAGACAAGGTCGCATAGACAGACGGACGGACAAAGCTCAATCGACTCAGCTCGTCACGCTGAACAAGAATATATATATAGTTTATGAATAATGAATATTTCTAAGCGTTGCAAACCTCTGGGCAAAATGGGAATACCCTTTGCATAGGAAAGTATAAATATAAGAAACACACCGATTGTAATTCTCAAGTACGAAGTGTTCACTTCTGTAAGAGAGGAAGTGCGGCTAGCTTGTTAAGTATGCCTTGGTGTTGTCCCTTCCACTTCTCAGTCTCTACTGGACTTATTTTATTTCCTCTCTAGCACTTACAAAGTACTTATTCCTTTCTAAATTCAAGAAAATATATTTTCTTAAACTAATCAAGATTGGCTTATGGGAAATTTCTTAATTTTACAAAATGTGTTTCTTTAATATATGGTGAAACGTCTTGGACCCCTTTTTTAAGAGGAATTTCTTAATTCTAGAGCGATTTCGGCGATTTTTTTGTTTTCAGCGTATTGCTGCTGCTCATTCCAGGATACTAATAAAGGCTCAGTGAGGTTATCTCTTTGTAGCCTCGCCAAGCGTGGTGTGGGAGTGCAATCATCAGATTATCTAATCAATGTCTCAATGCAGACTTTCTTCAATATATTGAAAGTTTGACGGAGGTTCCACATAAACTTTGTGTGCTGAACACGAATCTGCATCATGTATCGATCTGAAGTAATATTAGCCAAACCTGGCTTAAAATGATTTGTTTAAAATCTTTTTAGACACGTCTTATGGGAAACCTTAACTATTGTTTCAGCTCTCTTTGATGCTATCGTAAAGAATTACTTCCTACCTTTAAAATCACACATCCAAAACAATTATACGATTTTTTGAAGCGTAGATATACCATTTTTACCATTTTGGCCTAGTGTAATCTGTCTCTTATTTGAAGCGTAAGTCGTCTTTCAGCAGAAATTCTCAAACTTATACAAAATCCTAAAATTTCCATGAACTTTTCATCCTACATTTTGACAAACAAAGAACTTGCTTGAAATGTAGCTACTACAGCAAAAGCCCTTACATTTTCCATGAATTTCGTTTTGCTTTTAATATGCCACTGTCATATTTTGTATTTACTTATACATATGTTTGTATAGCTCTCAATACGCCATACATTGCGGAATGTGGGTTATGTTTGTTGGTTTTAATAAACTACTCTGACATATGCATACAGAAGTAAAAAAAAAATGGAACGACAATCAAATAGAATATGTGTCAATGAAAAACTATATGCACATCACACAAACGCATTAGAAAATTGCAGCAGAAGCTTTAATATAAAAATATTGATGGGCATAAAAGAAAATGGAGAACAAAAATATGCATATTGTTTGCCTTTGCACTTGGATGGAATATTTCTATGACAACTTTGACCTACATATTACTTCTATTTTAATATTTACACATTTATTGGAGTCGTTTTGAATAAATGAAGTTGATACTAATTGATAGCAAGATGGCATAGAAAAGTGAAGAAATAAAGTGGAAAACTAATCAAAAAAGGATAATTGTGCAAAGATAGCAACTGTAGATGAGACTTAAGTTAAAATAGTCAATTAAAAAATAATGAAGAGGAAAAGCTAAGAAAGTGTTTCTGTTAAAAAGGTTAGAGCTAAACTATGTGAAGAACATTTCCAAAAGCTGAGCCTGAGCGGAACCCATAGGAACCAGCATCGATGCAAAGGCAGCTAGGATTACTATATAATCCGACTTCAAACTAACATTGAAGTATTATGAGAAAGCACATTAAAATCTTAACATTCATCTTATAAACGCTACCATAGAAAAACTCCCGGTATAAGAATATTTTCTAGATCTTTCTTCTGTATGGTAGCTTTTTTTATATAGTTTAACGATTTAAGTCTTTTTACATTGGATTATGGGACTATGAAAAGGCATATGAAACTAACATTTTCGGAATCGGAAGGCATTTTTATTAAAAAAAAAAAGGTTTTTTACTAAATCTTCTTCATTTGGTAGCTATAGACTATAGTCATCTGATTTCGCACGTTGCTTTCGTTCATGCGTTTCATCAGAAAACATTTTAAACAATACATATCTATATATTCCTGAACAGCATCATTAGCTAGGCTGGTATAGCTACATTCCTCTGTACATACAATCAACAAATTTATTTTCTAGTTCTTAGAAACTCGCCTTATAATAAATACTTTTTCTTATGTTATTGAAATTTCGTGATTTTAGACTGTTTTTTCTTTTCTTTTCTATTTCTTAACCAAAAATGGAAATTACAAAGAAAAAAATTTCTTAAAACTAAAAAATTAATTCAGCATTTCTTAAATTTTTGGTAGTTTTTCTATATGTTTTTCTAAAAACTTAAATCTAGAAAAATAATTAAATTTTCCTTAACATTTTGGTAATTTTTCCAGATGTTTTCATAAAAACTTTCTTACATTTAGGGAGAATTCGCTATTGAATTAGAAAAAAATTCATAGATAGGCTTCTTAAAAAAAAAGAGGGTGGAAAACATGAAGGAAAGATCATTTCTTAAATTTTAAAAAATACTTCAAAAACCTGGCCTTAAAAATTTAAAAATTGATGTAGAAAATCGTCCCAAAATTATGAAAAATAAAAGTACGACGTCTTTAGCACTTTTCAAGTTCGAATTTCCTGTTTTCGAAATATATTTTATAGATAGAAGGTAATTTTAAATTTATTTAGTAATCAGAATTATGGATCGGTTCGATAGTCAAGTTATAAGCAAATGAATGTTCGCTGCTTGCTACTTCAGCTGCTGATGCAGCTTCAAAATTCATACAGTGCATACACTTTTCTTGGTACATAGCTTATAATAAACAGACTTCAGCGACTTACTTAATTGTTAACTTTTAGGCTTTCTTTTAAAATCAAACAGAATATTTGAAAAATCTTTGCACACAAGAACATACAAGGCTATCTTTGCCATAATATCATTTATTTGTACTCCCCAGGTCCATATAATTAATTTCGCTTTCTCCCCCTCCGGTTTTTTCCAACTCTCTCTCTCTTGTCTGCCACTGCTTCTTCCGCCTTTGCTTAACTCATGTCATGCATCTGGCTAAACTTTCTTGAAATGTAATGTCAAACTTGCAACTTTAGTTTATCCCCAGAGGTCTTACACTCTCTACCCTAAGCAAAGCGTAAAGTATCAACTAAAATATAAACCAACACATTTATTTCAATTTCGCTTTGCAAAGTCAAACTGAAACTAAAACAAATATTTTGCACCCAAAAGCTTCAACTTTTCGCCTGTTGACAGGTAGAATCGTCATGGCATTTCAGGGAAAAGTTATTGCCTGGGAATTCCAACTACTGCTAGATGTTGGTGGGGGGAAGAGACAACAACTGTCAACAATCAACACCTTTTTCATTAAACGCATTAGATGAGATGAGACGACGATGTCGCTGACTAGTGACATGACATTTGTTTTTCAATGAAAGCGAAAAGCGGAAATGAGTGAGACGGAGTGCGGGAGTAGGGTGGGGATGGGGGGGGGAGGGCCTGATATTTGTTGACAACACTCACTCAGTCATTCACTTGCTTAGTTCATTCAGTCAGCTCGTTGTTGACTTTGATGACTTTTCTTAATTACAAAACCTGAAACAGAAACCCAGCGAGGCGCAAGTTTGATAGTCACACAGGACCAGCGAGCAGGATGTGCGCAAATATTCCATGTCATGCTGAGAGCAAATTTGTTGCCCCCCAAAACAATTAATTGATATAAAATATGCATTTAAAATTCACCAAAAAACCACAAAACGTCAAAAATAAATTGTTGCCACAAACATAAACCACAATTTATGCTGCCATCGATGGTCTCTTTTTTTTATGCAACCTGACTAAAAGTTTATGTTAATAGCTAGTTATTCTAATAGATGAACCAACCAACCAACCCCTCCTTAAAACAAACTGGAGCTAAACTATACGCTTTGTTGTTGATTTTATGCAAATGTTGTCTGCAAACCCAAAACAGAGAAAAAAATATAACAAATTTTTTTGTTTTTTTTTTCAAATGTAATTTATGCAAAATTCAAATTTGACAACCGCTGGCAAAACTCACAAAGCTTTGCTGTGCGGCTTTTAGTTTTCAACACTTCAGCCCACAAAAAAAAAAAAAGGGGGGTGGGCCGGGAGAGACGGGAAAGGAAGTTTAGTTTAGTTTTTGGGCTGATTTTAATGACCCGTTTTTAGAAATTTATGAGCCGCAGCGGCGTTGAAATTGAAATTAAACATTAAAGTTTGACCAGGAAAGGTGGGGCAGGCAGACAGGCAGGGTAAATGTTATCTAAACATAAATTTAAGTCAACAAAAGGGGTAAATTTAAAGCAAAAATTATAGGAGACGTTGGTTAAGAGCATTAAATTGTGTTTACCTCACTTGGAAATCAAACACTTTCAGCTTTGGTTAGTTGGAAGTTTGGAGGTGAACATAATAAACAATTTGCTGGTGGATTTTAATTTTGTTGGCAGACATATTTACTACTACATAAAGTAACTAATTGTTGTTTTTATGCACAAAATTTCACTACTTTTACACAATTATCTTACTAACAGGAGAAAAACGGCGATCTCAACTGAGTTGACCAAATTAAGCTACCGTATAAATAACAAATTTTGTTGCATGAATCCTTCAAATCTTATTCTTTGAATACTGATATGGATAATAGCTTTATCTAGTATCAGCCCAATCGATTTATAACTTGACATACATAGTTAATAGTTTTGAAAATATATTTTTGAGATTTTTGAACTAGGATGAAACGATTAGTTGCGGTGACTTTCAAATCAATCAGCGAATAAACCTTCAGCTGCCTCAAAACGGCTGGCTTTCCTCAAGTTGCAGCTGTTTTAGGGAGTTAGCATTCGGCGATGGCTCATATTTCGGATTTTCTTCGAAGCATTCAATGTATATCCGAAATTGCCAGAATAGTAGCAATAACTGCTTTTTTTATACCCTTGGGTATTACAATTTTGCCTAAAAGTTGGCAACGCATAGAAATATTCATTTCCGACCCCATAAACTATATATATTCTTGATCAGCGTAACGATTGAGCTATGTCCGTCCGTCCGCCTGTCTGTCTGTTTGTTTCTACGCGAACTTGTCTCTCAGTTTTAAAGCTATCGAGCTGTCATTTTGCACAGAGTCATCTTTTTGATACACACCACTAAAATGTCGGAACCGACCGCATCGGATGACTATATCTTATAGCTCCCATAGGAACAATCGGTCGGAAAACTTGTTTTAGTGAGAAAAAAATTTTTTTTTCAATGGAAACGTTTCCAAACTTTGTAATCGTAAGTTTTCTATATTTTTTCATAATTCTACCAAGTTTTATTAAAATCGGGCAACTATATGGTATAGCTGCCATACAAAAGATGGGTCTGAAAAACAGTCTTAGCTAGAAAAACTTTTTTGTTTTTAATGGTAGCATCCTGCAATTTTGTATTTGTTTGTCTACATGCTTTCGCATAATTTTAAAAATTTTTGGCCAAATCGGATGACTATATCCTATAGCTCCCATACGAACGATAGGCCGGAAAATGGGAAAAAAAATATTTTTTGATATTATTTAAGCGAGCACTTGCAAGGGCATAAAAACTTCGGTACAGACAAAGTTAGCTTTGCTTTCTCGTTTAAGTGTGTTTTCAGCTACGAGGTTCAATATACAAAAAAAAAAATATAAATGTAAAATTCTGAGAATTATCTATGGGTTCTTTAATCTAATATTAGGTTCAATATATGCTTTTATTAACCAAAAATCGAACGTTCAAAGAGACCACAAATAACTTCAGATCATAACTTCTCTTTGAACCAGGGATGTAAGATGATTCTGAACCGAACCGAACCGCCAATACCAGCTTGTAACTCTAAACCACGAACCGAACGTATGTCTTTTCGAAAAGAACGAACTGTACTTAAAATCACAAATGAAAACTGTTTGGTTGGGTTAAATTTTGGGAATATTGATTCTGTGCCTATTAAAAGTCCTTATCGATGCCATATTCAAGTAGGTTTGTGTCCTGCTGCGTCTTCTCAATTATCGTCTGGCATGATGATCTCTTAGTGATTCTAAATAGTTTGCCGCCTGTTTTATT